>MNPL01001915.1:0-43496 GCA_002081605.1 Tropilaelaps mercedesae
GCCCGGTATAACGAAAGTTTGACGTCAAAGAACTGAAACCAGCCGGTTTCCTTAGGATATCTAGGAATCCAAAAGCCTTGTACTGACTGGACCTTATATATCGGAGCTGATGTCAAGTTTTCTAGGTGGCATCGAGTCCTTGTATTTCTATAACCCTTTTCGGTTACTTAGACGTTTGTAATATACTTGTGAGCAAGTCAACGTTATTACGTTTCGGTTCGCTGCGGCGTACAGTACGTAAATTCCACGATCAAATCGAAACCGTTTTCAAAGTGTACGTCCTAAGTAGTATCTCAGTAAATCATCAAAACGTCGGAGATGCCCGCAATATGCGGGCCGGCTAAACCTTCTAAAACTAGACAACCTTTTGAGCCGCGTTGACATATTATAATGGAACTCCGATGGCAAAATGCTTCCTCAGACGCTTCCTCTACATGCCGGACGAAGATTCTCAAATTCGGCGGCATGGTCGCTAGATCATATTCGCAGGTATCGCCGCCTTACTGTTTCATCCCTTTGGTAACGACACGCACACTTCTAGCAACCTTGTCGACCGTCGCACTTTATTTCATCCCCCATTATCAAATTTAGGTGCTGTAACGACCGATGGCGTTTTTTCCACTACGCAAGGTGTTGGTAAAACCATCGACCGGCTTGGTTTTACTCGTCGCCCCAGTAATACACAAGCTAGCGACGATGTAACCGGTCGATATAGCGTCTGAGTGCGTTAGTGTCGGCTGTGTATTTCATAGGATGAGTACTCGAATAAATAATGAGCGAGCTTTTAAAATGCTGAAATTTTACGTGAAAAATATGCTTTTCTTTGCTCCTTATTATCATACCATTCGCTTTGCCCTCTTTTACTGAAAGCACCGGCAAACGATCATTCATGTCGCTCGGATAATTTTCTATCTATAGCTCTATGGTATCTTTTACATTGAAATATTAAATCTTTGTTGTCCACTTTCGAGTATTCCCGTGCTCAAGAGGTTCGTTATGAATGGCCCATACAGGTGTGCTCTATATGTGCTCAGCGTCAACAGGAGGTAACGTAATTTAAACGACTCCGGTGCGTCTAGTGCCGATAGTGCTGATCGCATTTTTGTCATCGCGTTTTACCGCCATCCAGTTTTCCATACCGTAACAGGGCAGCACCACCGCATGGGTTCCAAGGTCTCATGATGCCGCGAACAACCACTGCAGCAAATTGTCAGGTAGTTTTACGGAAGTGTGATGCATATCTTCTACTACAGTGAAAAGGAAACCGGTATTTGAGCAGTCTCGTTCTACGACTGCTGTCTGCGTTTGCCAGCGCAGCAATTTAATCGAAAAGCGCGAAGACGTGAGCAACTGATTTCAATTCGCAGACGGACGATGACAATTTTAACCACGACGTCCTTCAAACCAAATCGCCATGTTACTGTGTAAAATTTGGCTCATCATTCATTTTAGGGAACGTACGCATTTACTTATCGGATTAATTTGGGCGGACCTAAAGGAGACATTACAGTGCATGTTACCTCTCCTACATTACCTATAGCTCCACTTTATTTGAATAGAATATCGAAACTAACTATGGCGTGGAAGTTGATGATGATCTTATCAATGTGTAGTAGTTCTTCTCTTTGAGCGAAATTAACTGGAGTGGGAGTCTTCACGATGTAAGCGTTTAAAGTCAAATCTTGTCCTAAGAAAAAGCCCATTCTTTTCTGCTATTCATTTGTTGTAAATGAATTCACTGTGAAAACGTTTGGTGATTGTTCTTTGAATACGGACGATAACAGACCGATTGACTGTTGCTGGAATGTTGTAGCGGTTAATGGAAAAGTTTTGATCAGTCTAAAATTGCATCCATTGTCCTCGGATGTTAGGGGGCCTACAGGCTAACTGACATGTCTCTACATGTTTGTAGGCACTTACTGGATGGCTTCCTCAAATGGGTCTGCTTTCTATGACTGCTGAGTGTTCGCTTTATTTTCGCCTCCCATTATCCACCGCTCATATGCACATTGCTTTACACTCATTTGACTGTTTGAGTGATTAAAGACTTACGTCCCGCCTAGAGGTTGTTTACTACAAACAACAGCTACAAGGGCATAATGCAAGTTTGTAAGGTCTCTTTAACCCGTATTCCTCAACAATGGTGAAATCAAGGATGACCTTCCCTAAGAAATGTATTCTAGCCAACGGCAGAAATATTCTATTAGTATTTTCCACCAAGTGCGCAAATTTACCCACGAATCAAACGGGTGATTGATACTTGATTGATACTTGACTAGCGAGTTCGCTCGAATAAAATCGAAATGATGTTCTCGTATCGCTACGGGATCCGCGTTTTCGATCAGTTGGCTTTCTGTTGCACAAGGCGTTGTTGCCATGGTTTACCCGGAGGAATATGGATCTTTTTACCATTGTTGGCTAGGATGTGTGTTGCTGATGGACATGCATAAGCTTCCTGATGGACTTGTAACACCTAGGATAAGCTTGAAATGAGCGTGCAAACATTTTTGGCATGAGCATTTTCGAAGGTTCCCGTAGTTTAGGCATGGTTTAAAATATTTTTCCACTTTGGCATCATTGAGGCGCGATAAAATAGTGCCTAAATAGGTAGTCAAATGATATCAAAGCAGACATAGGGGCTAAACTTTTAGAAAGTGACCTTTTTGGTACCGACGAAAGACACACAACGCATACAGCACAATAAATTAAGGAACTTGGAGTCAAATTTACCACATTGGAGGGCGCTTAGAAATCCAAAAAAATCCAGTGAAACCAGATTTAGTACAATAACCGTTATTGAAGAAGACTTCTTTCATTAGTACTGGACGTTACGCAATCGATTCCATCAATGAAAGCAAATATATATATATATATATATATATAAACCTGCATAACGTCCAATGGGAAACCCAGGTTGAGTTATAAGTGTCAACTGTTGTCATGTCGGCCGAAGGGAGGCCTGTCACGACCTCCTCACACATAGTAATTTTTCAAGAAATCAACCGAAAGTTTTACTTAAACACTTTCCTTAGCTAACTATACCTCCAATCAAGATACATGTTAAAAACCACCTATGTATCCCACAAAATTAATAATAATAATAATATGCAGGTAAATTCGCGAACATAGCTATTATCATCATTCAATGAAAACTTGGATAAAAGTATTTATCGCAATATATTTGAAGTTATACATAATATAGTACGATCAAGGGCTTTACTGGTATTTAAAATTTTCAAATGAATTCAAGCGATAATTTGAACTGTAAAATTACATTAGCAAAGCTTGTTTGCTGCATTAATGCTCACTGTATGTTTTTTTACAAAACGAAGCACAATTAGATTAATATTTAAGATAACATAAATCACAGGTATGCAAGGAAAGTAACTTAATTATTCCATTCTAATCACCCTCAATTAATGAAGACGCATCTGATTGATTACATTATCACCTGATGCCCATCCGCACAACACTATCTCACGCCTAACGATTGTTACTTTACCTCAACAACATTTCTCAATTTTCGACACGTCCGCACAATAAAACCCATTTTCGTGTCGAAATGAAAAGTAAGCATTCGTTCTTGAGTATTGCGCTGCCCATTGCACAATGATTCGTAAAAATGAATCCGTACGCGATATTGTTACATGCTAACAATCTTTGGGATGAGTTGCTCCACGCTCATCTGTAACATGCTCAAAGCTGAGTATTGTACACAACAAAGTGTTGAAAACGTGGCTCGTCGTTTGTAGTGCTGCATTACTAGGGCATTACTGGACTACAGTTTTCCCAAGCAGATTAGATTGTGCTACTGCCCATTTATAGCAGCTGTACCTAAGTCTTGTACTCTCAGTCGAACCATGCAATAGTAACATAAAATAGTTCTGTCTTCTTTCGTTTTAATCTCCTTTACTTGGCA
The DNA here is from genome assembly GCA_002081605.1 of Tropilaelaps mercedesae. NCBI lineage: Eukaryota > Metazoa > Arthropoda > Arachnida > Mesostigmata > Laelapidae > Tropilaelaps > Tropilaelaps mercedesae. The sequence continues at coordinate 3,920 of MNPL01001915.1, forward strand.
TTATATACACCTGGCTTTTCGTAGCTTTTCAATAATTGCAAACCCATGTAGTCTTTAAGAAACGTGCGACAGCTAGATGTGGTTGCGTCACACAATCACCTGATACATTCCTGGCTGTATCCTTCGGTAATCTGACGGATCTCGTAGCTGTCCTGCCTAGTCAATTTCAGTTTGCTAGTCGAAACACCTGAACAGTTCGCCGACAGAACGACTTCACACCATCGCGTCACTTCAAACAACGCCACCCTTTTGTCAAAACAAGTATAGCACATCGGCACGACCATACGTATGTCCCGTGGGTATTGTGGTGTAACGAGAGGACATCGAACACCGCTCAATTTCGCGATTGCTCTTAGTCACCACGACGTCGCCTGACGTAGGACGCTGTAGTGGCATGTCTGCATCTAGACTTAGTTATCTGATATGCTTCTCTTTTTCTTGGGGGGGAATCACACCAGTGTCATCTTCTCTTCTCACCATTTGCCTGATATGTGAGGCAAAGCGAAACGTGTTCATCTGCTTCATCCTGTAGATAAACAGGGTCTTCATTACGTCATCAGCTGAGGGTAGCGTGAATGTATCTGATTCCTGTTGGCTTGATCGTTCTTCGCGAGTTCTCAACCGTCGGGGGACGGTTACCGGCCTGCTTCACCGGAGGCATAGAACAACCCTCAATTTTTGTCTTACCATCCGCTGCTTTGCATGTTCGTACCTGTGCTGGCGCTTAGCGATTTGAGCTGGCCGCCGCGTCAAGCGCGTCAATACATTAGTGTTGAGTGGTGTACCGTGATCTTCATCAGCAGCATGCGGCCGGTTAAATATGCGCACGCTGCAGAAGATGTCAAAGCGCGTCAGGACAATTGGCTTCGTCCAAACTGATTTTTCGTTAAAAGTAGATTTTAAACTCTGAGTCTTCAGATCAATTGACAATGTCACCAATGTTGGCTGCACTCGTCACGAAGAGTGGGGCCGTAGTTGTCGTATTGGCCAAAATTCGATACATTTTTTGTCGATGTTTTATTGATATTTTACATTCGATATATTTTATAACAATTACGATGTGACTATTAATGGCCCAAGGAGAATCTCAGAGTAACAATCAGCATATATACATTTTGGCAAATATATATGTATATATGGTAAGTGTAAATCATGTTTTAAGCTGAGTTCAATCATATTCTGCATGATGTGCGTGCAAGCAGGAAAAAAGGACTCAGGGTTTCTTTGCAGAACATGCTCCGACGTTGCGCTCAGAAACAAAAAATGTTCCAAGCTTGCGCGAATCTACCCGAGACGGAGCAATTTAAATTTTCCGTAGTTTGGCTGTCATATATATTATCCACATATACATTTAATATGTAAGTAACAAGGAGGTAATGTCCGTGCCTGCACAATGTATGACTTTAACTGTAATAGCTAGCGTTTCCAATGACGTTAAGCATTACAGAGCCAGCGAAAATCACAGGAAACTGTTATGAGATGCGTTTGATTTTGTATCCATCTCACTGGAAAAACAAAAAGATACCGCTACGTCGGCATAACACACTCTGAGGAAACAGATGCTTCTGTAAATCGTATACGTTTCATTAATGGTCAGATCCTTGCTGTGTTTCTCCTGGTTAAGCTCACTGCTGCTTGGTTGCTTCCCAATATTAGTCGCTTCTAGAAAAACGCAAACAATGCAGAGGCCACACGATGTAGGGTGGCATTGATTTGACGTCAGTGTATATACTCCTAAATCACTGCAAACCTATATAGTCTTGTAATGTGTCAGCAACATAGAGTGGAACGCAGTGCCACGCTAATCTGTCAACAACGTAAATATCGTTCAAAGTTTGGGGTGAAGGAAAGACCCGTAGCGAAGTGGTGCACCTTTAGATAAAAACGTATCCTCGATCAGAGGGCCTAGGACGAATTATGGATGAATGAAAATAGACCAATGAGGCGTTTTAGATTAATCATGCTACTGTGACCAGAATAGCACGCATTTATTCGGTTTGATGGTACAGGTTACACGTCCGCAACAGTTTCGGCGCGAGTCTTCGGTCGATTTCGTCAGTGAAACTGTGGAGAAATATTGAATATACAAGAAATGCAACGGTTGCAAGTATAACGATACCTTTATAACGATTGGCAACGTAAGTTACATCTGACCGGTTAGAACGTTTACGACAAAAGATGAATATTTAGCAAGCCTTTTACGTTTCTCAGAGGTATCTTCGAACATTTGTCCTTCTCTTCCTTTTGCTAGTGCTTCCTGCGAATATCCATGACCTGTGGCAATCTTTAGGTTTTGCCAGTCTGAGTGGTCGCTATGCCAATCGCCTTTAGCCACGGTGAGCACATTTAGCGATAGCTAAATGCGTTTCTAAGTCTCCCGGCTCGTTTGGCGCGTGGCGCGATTAATCGCTTCTACGAGGCCGAGATCATGTGTCAGGCAGGATCACGCGTCGAAACGTTTATGCCCTCATCCGTACGGAGAATTTCATTTGTTGACTCAAACGACTACTTGGAAATGGGGTAATTAGCCAAACATATATTTTCTGGTTGGGAATTGGTGATTTGGATGGGGAACAAGGGTCGACAGACAAAATATGTTTTGCTTGTGTGCGTGTGTGGAGAATCGAAGATGTTAAACTACTTTTAAAAACGAACTATTAGTGGATTGGCTCGAAAAATGAATGTTTACCCAGAAGCTTATCAGAGCTCATAGCTATGCGATACATTGACGCAAAGTCCTGCATCACTAGATGTCGGTCGTTTTTATTCCGCACTAAACATTACTCTAGGAAGAGGTATTTTAGGAGAGGAGCTGATTTATTGTATCATCCTTTGGATTAGTTCAAAACTGATTATTCATTTAGAAACACAGGAAAACGATACACAAACAAGGCACCACAACCCAAACGACACTGTTTAGACTGACGACGCCGACGCGCGCGGTTTCAGCTGTGCTTGCGAACTACTATTATATACAGTATATGGCATTGCTTTAGAAACAGCTAGAAACGCTAAGTAAGTTTTCCTGGCCCTCTTTGCCGAAGCCGCAGGTACTCCAAATTGAAGCAAATCCGAAAGGAGCCGACTTTGCATTCACGTTCGCACTAAGAAGCAATTAGAGCCGTTGAGAAATTCACGAGCATATTTTACTTTATTTCGCAGAATTATTTGTACGATTTAGCATCATACGACGCCAGAAACGTGAGAAAAGAACTCGAAGAAGCCTTTAAAACGTATTGGAAGACATATTCGCAAGCCGCCGTGGATGCAGGCCGACCTTATATACGAGTAAACCACTGCTTCGGAAAATGACTGATGTGCAAGGATGCATGTTCTCGTTGAAAAGCGAGCTCCAGATTTGCAAAACGAAGGTAATATTGGAGCATCTGGTTGTGTATGAATTTCTGATGCGACCTTCGACTGCATTTCACCGAGGGTCATGCTTCCCGAATAACCTAAACCCAAAAATCATGTTGACAGGCATCTTCCGTTTTTGGCCATTCTGGTTTAAATATTTCCCCATCGATAATGGTTATTAGCGAGTTGAACAGCGTAAACTTCGACGCGAAATTTCTTTGGCATAGGTCTTGCCGTGACAATAAGTGCCGCTCCTTTTCTGAATCAAAAAACCATCGTAATGACACGCTGTTTTTGAATCTAGTCTTCCATAAATGAACGCTACAATATCGATCATAATACAAGCTGGGATAAAAGTTCGTGCTGAAATGAAGTTAATAAGTCAGGCCGCAGCGTGTGGCTGTGTGTGTGTGTCTGTACGTGTGTGTGTGTGTGTGTCACAGCAAGTGCCACTGTACACCTGCGCACACATCTGGACAGAAATGTGTGTCACATACTACCCTTTAATATTCTAACAAACCTATCCTGGCCAGCAGATCTTGTCATTGGTGGTCTAAGGCCACTCTGGGCGATACCATACGTTGATGCACATTAAATCACGATCACCAGAGTGACAACCATTGTATTGCGATTCCGCCCATCATTGAGGCTAGGTATACTATTATTATTATTATTGTAATTCAACGCGAACGAGCGGCATCGACTGTTGCAATCGGGTCCATGCTAGTGTCATTTGACTACGACGCTGACAGCAGCTACAACGTCAGAAGCAATAGCAACAACAATGACCGCGCGTGCTACGTCAAGGATGTGCCTATATGTAAATACCGCCGTCGGGCCTCTGATGCTGAGTGAAATAGATCTACTGCCGTAGCCAGTACGGCCATCATGATCAGTGACTTACTTTGTTATACAACAGGAACGGTTACTCATTTTGGCGCACATCGAAGGCGTTTTCCCCTCTTTGTGTTTTAGATGTGAAGAAGGTTCTTTGGAGAACAGAAAAGGTTTTGAGTGCGTTTGAAAAGGGCAAATAAGATAAAATAGTATGTAGATTGTGGTCTATCGTATCAATGGGGTTATTATAAAACGTGGGCATTCTGCAGAACATTAGAAGACTAGAATTGAGAGAATGTTTAGAAAAGCGAAGTTACAATTACGAAGTAGAAACTACGTTAAAAACCTAATATCTATAATCTGGAATTAAGTTCTATCATTTTTTAAAATAGAGGCAAAAGAGAGCTTTGTTAGGTCTTTCCTTGTGTATTTACGCTGTGAGACGTCACGTTAGCTTTCGCTAGGCCATTTGGGAGAAGAGAACACACAAATTTATGGTGCAGTAATGTAAGAGGCACGCCGGTTGCTTTACTAATCTTTTTTCATGATTGATTTACGGTCAGCACTTGGTGATAGGTTGAACAGGAAGAGAGAGAAGCATTGCGTACGCTACTCTCAATGGGACACAATGCAAAGGCGAGCACAATTTTTCGGAATCTTGTATTTTAAATTCAACATTTTATAGCAAATTACAAAAAATTAGACAGCCTTTTTGTAACTTAGCTGACAGGCGAGTAGGTCTAACCCGATTTTTCGGAATATCGTGAAAAATTTGCCTGAGCTATGCAATTATCTTACCTGAAGTTTTTTGGTTTAGCGTATTATCTGTTAATGAGCTTCACGGAATCTTAGGTCTCGTTCGATACGAACATAGGCCGTACAGGGTATTGTAGACCAGGGTTGCCCCCTGAATTTTTCGACGCCTACAGGCTATCAGGAAGGGCCTTAAGGCGCACAGACATCAACGAACGTATCCGATACGGGCACGAAATCTCTAGACCTCTCTCGCATCTACAACACAGTCCACAAACGTTACTAGCTGTAACACGTTTCACTGATCTTACAGTTATATCTGGTTATGCTACAGCCCGTGATAGACGGATATGCCTTGCAAATTTGCACGTCACCCGTTAATCACCAATGGAAAATTTGTGAATACAGCGTTATCGATGCAAGGTCGGCGGCGTTTCTTTCACTACATCCACCACCGAGTTTCAATTAGTTAGTCAGTTCTATCCTTCTGCTCATCGACAATTGATATTAGATCCGTGTTCGGAGGTAGAACCTGTAAACGCACTACGGTACTACTACCACTGCAGAGAGAATGGCAGAGACAGCTGAGCCTGCTGCTATCACCAGAATCCAGTTCCTTTTGTGCTACGTGCAATGCTCGCCGGGCAGTGATTCGTATCGTTATATCGTAAGAGGCTCTCTTGCTTATGTCGGCTCTTCTCTATCCCAATAGAACGGCTACTTGAACCAGCAAGCGCCCATCCTCGATAGCCCAATATCTGCTTTAGAGAGGAACAAGGGATGCTGACAGGAAAACCACAGGAATTCCTTTGCAGAATCAAATTGTCCCCTTGACGGATTGATAGACTGTCACGTGTAGATGGAGAGCGACTGGGGAAGAGTCCCAGATACAGAATTGTCGTTTAAAGGCTTTCCGGAATCGCAAATGCTATTGCTCACTTTTGAGGAGACGATTACAGCTGACGTTTCTTTGCTGGCTCACGTTCGTGCTATCTACTTCTATCGTTGTTCCACACACACACACCTTCACTTTGATACCGGTATGTGGCAAGGGGACCTGTGCGTTGTCTAGGCCGACACGGAGATCAATCTGTGTCGGCAGGTGTACCGATCCAGGCCGCTTGACGCATCCGCTGCGCTACTCGTCAAACCAAACAAGATCGGCTCAATTGGTTCCACCCTCCAAATCTCATTCGCCCACCTTTTCCCCGTCGACGTGTTTACTAGGTTGGTGGCACTTACTCTTTGCAGCCACACGCGACCCGTGACAGTCTATCTATCCGCTCGTGTCGCATGTTGAGATGAAATTCCGTCGCCAAACCGATTTCGCATAGGCGACCGCGGGCGGCAGCTGTGACGATGACTTACTGAGGCGGACACGAAGGGCGATGCTCTCCTGCACGGTAAATATTTTCCTTCGCAACGAGGAATAAGGAGATCGCAGCTACTCGCGCCTGACCTACAGAGCGACGTGCTCCCCCGCCTCAGTGGTATTCGCGTCCGCTTCTCTATTCGTGCATCCTTCTGTCCCCGCTATCGTTACTCGTGGCGTGTCCACGCGGACGTCTGATGCCGTTGAGCTCGTACCGTTGGCCGCAGCAATAGCTCGTGAGACAACGCCGAAATGCGAGACAAGAATCTCACAACAGAACGCTTTCGACACACTCGATTCACTCAGCCAAGTTCGCTTGAGTGACAGTCACGCTGACGTATGGACTCACGAGATGGCGAGACAGGCTCGGCCGGCCGGCCAAGTCGAGGGTCGGGCCCGCGGTGAGCCCGCGCACCACAAGTGAAAGCCGGAGAGAGGGGGCAAGCTGGAGAGAAACGTCGAGAGAATACTGAAAACGAGTGAGAGTATATGATTCTGTCCCGGTGTGTTGTGGTAGACGTAACCGCAACATGTGGAAAGGGCATGGCAGGCAGGAGAGCGAGAGAGAGAAAGAGGCTTTAACACTCTGTAGTCTGTACATGTACGAGGGAGTAAAAACCGTAAAGCCGATTTGAGCTAAAGGGCAAAGATGTGCAGGGAGGGACATGCAGTCCGCGCACGAATGGAGGACACGATAGGGTTCCAATGGTTGAATTACCGTTCGTCAGTAATAGTGGACAACATTCGCTAGGCGGTCGTACTAGGTAACCATATAAGTCGTCTTTGCCGCTTCATAAAACCTTTGTGGCTTTACTAACGGCTGAACCGTATTGTCAATTAAATAAAGGAAATTTAACTCCCAATTATTTCATGGAGTAACGCCCAAAACTCTTGAGACGTGAGACAGATATTTATTGAGAGACTAGATGAGCTTCAATTTGACGGCGTAATAACTGTAAAGAAGAAGTCAAATTAATCGAGAATGAGAATCGAACTACTTACAACGGGATAGATAAAACTTAGGCTGCAAAATGCTACCTTGAATTGCAAAACGAAACGACCCCTTTTCACAATTCTATGACTTGCGCAGCAATTAAATAATAATTAGCCTATTCTATTGATACTAAGCGAATATCTTCAAAATGCACATTGGTTATCAAAGTACGACAAGAATACTTGCCTAGTCGTATGTCTTGTAGTACCAGAAAACATTTGCTTTGTTGAATCAAATCCGGCAGCGGCAAGTCACAGTCTAAAATGCTCGGAACTTTTTCATCGGACTATAACCACAATTTCCATCAGAGGTCATTTTCATGATATAAAAAAATGGCACAAATTTCACCACTGATACAGGGATGTTTTAGAACTTTCGTCAACTCAACCTGTGGTTGAGAGAGTTTGGACGATAAATGTGCCTTCACTCGTTCCGAATCGTGTTTGTCCCACTGCAATAATAACGGTAAAGGTTTGGTTGTGCCTCACAAGCGGCTTTTTCTTACTATGTTTGAGTTTTTCGGACGGCGGATATTAAAGCAAAACGCATTATCTGGATAAGTAAGCGTGGTTAGGCGATTCGTCTTTCGTTCAAGACGAGCATGGTATTGCACATTACTCGCCGCTTGCCTAAAAAATTAAATGCCCATTTATCTATTTGTCCATCTAACGCTTGCAAATGATGATGCAAATATGGAATTCAAGTGTCGGTGGCCCGTCACGAACATGAATAACATTAACTTCGTGCTTTGTCCATCCCTATACGACTATCCCACCTGAAATATCCAATATGAACATTTTTTTGTTTGCGAAAAACAAAATGTTCACAAAAATGCTCGTCCACATTTTCCTAAACATAAGAGGGACACATCTAAGAAAATTTAACTACATCAATTCAAACCATTGAGATGTCGCTACCACAACAACAGGTAGCCTAGATGTCCGTCGTACTAAATGAGTGGCCCTTCTGCACTATACGCATAACGCCTGCTCCTAGCTAAATTTTACGGTAAATATTTGGATAAGACCAAACTTGCATAAAATACTTTATGTAAACTTTCGAAAATTCCATCACAAACGACACATCTATAGATAATGTTGCTTAGTCGTTACGCTTTACGTAGTATTGCAGACGCAAGATTTGACGCCTCGATATTTATAAACCCTTTTCATTGACACCGTCCGTTTGGCAGAATTACTTATACATCAGCAAGATATTTCGAAAGTGGAGGTTAAATATAGAAATATAGCTGAACTGTTCCAAACCTATAGACGGTTTGTTCCGTTATATCGTCTCACATGAGTTTGGAGATTTTACTCATCTGATCCAACGTCACTCGATGAGTTTGAACTATCCTTTCGGAAGTTTGCCACGGATATGGCTCTGACCACTCTCCTGAGTTGTGCTGACTGTGAACCGAAACAGAACTGTGACTATTATTCTTCCTTTTAGGGTTCCTCCGTATATAATTTTCCCAGAGAGCAAAATGTTTATGATTTTAGAGTTCGTAACGTTGACATACATAGAGATTGCGATTTTAATAGATCAACAAATAATTCTTTCGCTTATCGAACAATCCTAACTAGCTGCCGCTCAGCTAAAAGTACTTAATTAAATTTGTATTTACCCCTATTTGCTATTTGCTCGGTTTTAACTAACATCTTCAAACTCGCGACGGTAAGCTTGAACAATGACTCGACGGGGCGTATGATGTTATATCTGCAATATGCCTTGCATTCAAATGGGCCGAACATGCCAAATTGCGATAATAGATATGACTTAACTGGTCAATTTCAGTGAAACAGGGAAGATAAACACCCGCGCATATCTTCAGAGATACTATGACGGCTTATTCGTACGCAAAGTTCAGAATAAAAGCAATTCAAGATCAAGCAGGAGGCAAAAACGCAACTCACAGTCATTCCAGACACAGCAATGAAACAATAAATATACCTACAGATAAAGAAACGCTACTGTATTGGCTGCCATAAGGTCAAGATCGTTGTATTGGGTGCAGTGTTTTCTCCTAGAATCGGTAATTGTTCGAATTTAGCTAACACTACATAATCAGTACTGAGCTAATAAAAAAAAAAACCGAATATTATCATTGTAACCGCTGCTTCCGGTAACGCTCGTGTTAAATGTGCGTACATTGTGCGCATTGTACGACTCTATCACTTACGCCGTCATTGTACCTAATGTAATTCACTCACCATACCAATAGAAATCACAATCGATAGATATAACGATATTCTCGCGCAGACGACTTCGCTGACATCGTATTAGATCGCGGAGACGTCGGGCGTCCAATAAGGAGATTATGATGCCTAAGCATTATATATATTAACTTCATCTCTGCGCCATCCACCGTCCGCACAGCTAAACCTACGTCTGGTGTCTTTTTCGGTCCATAAACGTTCTGCCCGAAAGGCAATATTCGTAAAAAAGGCCTTGAGTTATGGTCTTTATCACAGGCAGAGGACACTTAACCAGTGCCGCGCTTATATCACGAAGTATAAAGAAGCGTACGCGGCATACCTATGATGACATCTTGTCCTCCCTATGCTACTTCTAGTAAGTTATAATTTATTCTAGTGGATGCCAGACATTTGCCAAAAACAAACCTACTTCATCTATTTTTTTGTATTCATTTTTTCCCCTATGCATTCGTACCGGCTTTACCGCTGTGTAACGTTCGAAATTGGTCAGTCGGCGCACAGCAGCCTGCTCTTCCGTAAAGTTGCTGTCCACGCGTGTTTTGTCTTTAAAGTTGCTGTCCACGCGTTCGGGCCAAAGGCTGATATTGTGCCACTGCTGTAAGCACGGTTGAAACACAGATTTAGTATTGCATTTTTCCTTCTGATTGCTAGCGGACCTCAACGGTCTCTCAAGACCTGGTCTGCAAACGAGATTTGAATACTCCAAATGGGTTCCAACAGTCAATATACGGAGTGAGCTGAATTGCGACCATATTGTAACACTACCTAAACTCATCGTCCTATCGCCGGACGCCCAATGGCGAATGAAGGGTACCTTTGCCTTCAAACGTGAGTTCCTTTCTCTCTCTCGCTTCTCGCTCTCTATGTCCCTTTCACTATCTCTTGCATATACACAGTCGGCTGGCGGGTCGAGACGACGCCACACGTGCGAGAAAGACGCCTTGCCACTGCATCTGAAAATGATCGCACTCAAAGTAGCGTCCATTCAGCGGCCTGCCCCCGTTGCACCAGTTAGAGATTACACAAGACGATATCGCGAACGGTCGTCGTTCGTCCTAATCGATATACACCGCGCTTTGTCAATGCATAGGCTAATCATGTGTGCATACGGGCCAGGCACAAAAAAGGCCCATACTTCACGGAGTTTTGTTCAGTTCGTTCTTCTCCTTTCGTTGACATATACTGTTACCACAAAACAATCGAGGAAAAGAGAATTCGGAAACGAAATAAACTGGGCCTCTGAGATCAGAAGTTTTTAAATAATATGTCACGCGATTACGTTGGCTTGTCAGGACAGAGGTGGGTAAGCTTCGGCATTTCACTGAGGTTTTTGAGACGGCCAATCAAGCTTTGTAAGCCTTTCGCTTATCGTCTGACGGACTCATAAAGACGGTTGCATGTTGCGGTGGCTTCTTTGGCGTCCGCGTGGAAACCGAAATGTTAACAAAGCACTTTCATTCGATTTTAGCAAACGCTGTAGGCGAAGCGTCCTCGGGACGATAAAGCTGAAAGTGGGAATATACTGTCCTCGGTGCGCATGGTATGCGATTATATATTTGTTTTTCTTTGGTACACTTTCTATGAGACGGTCTTTGTACTTCTCGTAAAGCTTTACAGGAAAAGCGGCTTATGGCTTAAAGTATAACGTTAACGCGATGTGAAAATTTACGAATCGGAACTGAGAGTAAGTTCTTCCCCGGTGTTGCCGGAAAAAAGCCCATATCAAGGCATTATTTTATTAAAACAAGTGCTCATTTTTAGTCCCTTTATTGAACAAGATGCTACTGTGCATATTAAATTGCTTAGCGAATATCAGGTAGGAGTAGACTCTCGTACGGCCGATACGCTAAGACAGCGTACATGCATCAATTATCCAGAAAGCCACATATTCTACTCGTAAAGTCGTTGGCCAATTCCCATCTACGGCCTTCTTCGTTCGAGTATTTGCCACTACATACCGGTGTTCGAACATATACAAAGTGGCCACTCTCTTGGCAAGGAAAAATGCCTTCGTCAGCTGTTTCGCTACGGTTGCCTTAACGTTGCGATGGCTGTGGACGGGGTAGACTTCTCCAAGATTTTGATCATGTCGTCACACAAACACACGCGCACCCACACGAACAGCATATACAAGCAGAACCACGTACTCAGCATCCGTGTTACCAGCTAACAATATAAAGCCTATATTTAGGGATGAACTACTTGAATAGCGCCAGCCTATTGAAATCTATATTGTTGGGAGCCGTCATATGTGCTCACCAGAGCTAGAGAGAGTAATGATGGTAGTAGTTCAAGTATTTGAAATAATTCAAGACAATGTAAGTCCTACGTGCTGACGATAGTCCCCTAGATTACCTAAGTAGGTATTGACACACGAAAATATCCACGTCCACTTCCCTCAAGTATCTCGAATGGCTTTTGTGGTTGTACTTAAGCAAAGCTATTTTTGTAGCAGTACTGACCTAAGGCGCCAATACCAACTGTACTGCACCGTCACTACAAAACGATTTGTTGACTTGAAGTCGATTAGCGGGCTTTTCTCTGTCCAAAACCATTGAAGGCCTCATTCCGAGTAAGTAAACCGTTGGTCTGTACCAAAAATATGACGTTGCGTTCAGCACTGCAATTTGCATGACTTTAGTTTAACGTGTGCCCATCATCGTGTTGAGTCACTTCATTCATGTCCGTTTAGTATTACATTATTGATTTTCTCTTTATCCGTCTACTAAGGTACATTTTGCCTTAAATCTGTTACATTGTTATTACGACCTTTGCGTAATCCGCAAAATCCGTTCCATATACACGCGTCGTAAAAGCCTGCCAGCATAGCGGTCTTTTATGACATTCGCCCACATCAGGCCAAACCTGTAGAAGCCTGTTTATTACAAATAATTTTCTATATGGGTAACAGCGTAACTCCCCATAGAATCACTGAAACAAAGACGTTATTTGTCATTGCTGAGGTATTCGATCAACTTGCTATCTGAGCTGCTTTGCGGTGGCTCTGCAGACCATATTACGCCAGCCAACTAACCCCGGTTGTCATCCACGTCCATTTTCTTTTTAAAACCTATTGTTAACTGTGGTTAACTGTTTATTGTTTTGTGTCGTTGTGCGGTGTCATGACAATGTTCCAGGCGAATGGATTTAACCAACTCAAAGTTACCACGATACCGCAACATCGGTCGCGTCTGCGCGAGTTTTCGCCATCAAAGTGAGCCAATATAATATACAGGTGACTCCTGAACTCTAAAGCTACGACATGCAAACGTCGTTTGAACGGCCCGGCTGTCGTGGGATGGTACGGTCCGCAAGCGCACACGACTCAGGGTGCCCGCACGCCGACCACAACAAAGAAGTTAATGCATATGAATCTACTTAACATAACTATTTCTACTAAGGTCTTGCAAATTTGCGTACTACACCATACTAGCGCCCTTAATTTTTAGCAACAAGTAGCAAAAAATAAGAGGCACGCGTTAGGCCAATAAAAATATGCCCAGCAAGCTGTGTAGCGTCGACACTGACAAAGCAGTGTTTATCTGAACGCCCGCAGGTTGATTACAGTTAGCATATCGTACAGTAACATCTGAGTAGATAAAGCTCTGCTATTTGTCTGTCATAAAAGTATGACACCGTCGTATCGTTTGCTCAGTGTGTCAGCGATGGTGCCAGCTCTTAATGGCAGACACAGCGATGTTTCTAACAGAGTATATGCGGTAAACGGACCTGTGCTTGTATTTACCTAATGTATTCAATAGTATGGAACTTACTCATGACACATTCCGTCATCTATAAAATTCAAGCGCTTAGCGCTTTATGATGAGTTTATGATTAATTTTATTTTTAACTTTGGTAGCTCGATCCCGTTTTGCCAGCACTGCACACGCGTAAGGGTCAAAGTGATTGCAGTAATAAGCGTTTTTTTATTGTATAAGGGCATCGCTTGGTTGTGAACTGTTGTAAGAGAAAGTTAAAGCCACAATAATAGCTGTCCGGAAAATTGCCTCTGGCTAGATGAAGACATATCAATCAACCATTTTCAGGATATGATACGTACAATTGGGGTCTTGAAGGTACGAAGTGGCGTAGAAATAAGTGTGTACGGTTTTCAATGAAACTTCCCGTATATATCTTCAGTTGTGTGATTTTTACTTTAAAACGTAAACGGTAAAAAGAAAATAATATACATGGTGCTACTTCGTAATATGAGCCGCTCGCCCTGTGAGCAATGTATAATTTAATGACAAACTTAGTTGATAGGGTCTTTTTCACAGATTGCTAGAAGACACGATAACAGAATGCTAGTCATTTGTTGCTACTGTGTACTTTTTAGGATATCCTAGAGCCTTTTACACCTATACTGTACTGTCTATTAATGGGATGTTTACTTCTGAGAAGTAAGAACTCATATATACATGAGAGACATTTGTTAATTATGCTATTTGAAAGCAATTTAGACACTGAAATAGTAAAAAGAATGATAATCAATATAAATTATGCTTCAGAAAACTTTAATTACATTTGTTTTCTAACCAAACATAAAGATAAAAAATCCGCAATCACAAATGACCTTATGAATATTTTAATACAGTTCCAGATTTTCGCATCACGCTTTGCTATTGGAATCACAAACCAACTACAAACACCAGGTACAAAACGTCTTGAGAAACTTCTGTGTTACCTGAAATGTAAAATACCATTATCTATATTGTGAATAAAACGTAGAGCGCTTCAGGGGTGTTCCCTGGGTATGTGAAGCTGTGATCAAAGCTAATCTCTAAACATAAGGAACGCAACTAGCTTCACACAATTAAAAAAAAAATAGACGAAGTTTCTGATTTGAACTACATTTTTTTTTCTGCATTAATGCAATATGTTTTCGAGAACAAAATGAAAAACGTTTAAGGCTCCGTTGACGTGTTTAGGTTTTTAATCACTTCCGGTTCATTTATTCCCTACACCATAGGACTCGACAACTGCATGCTCAAACGTTGCTGCCCAGTAGTGCGTTTTTAAAGATAAACTGAGATAATAAGATGAGTTTATTGTTTTCCAAATTTCATTAACCTATGAATGCTATATTTCTATTTTATACCTAGAAACTAATGTTGCGGGTTCGAGCAAGAGCTAACGAAATGTAAACATGGTGGCTTTTAAATAAGTAATTCTATACACAGTGCATGTTCATTGTACAATTTTATGCGTCCTGATGATCTGCACCTTTGACAGGAAACAAGTTCCTTGTTTTGCCCAAGAAAGCTCCCTATAAAACCGTTGGCAGATTTATGTTTTTATGATATCGTCTGATACCTTGTAGTGAAGGTTGAAATATATATAGCACAGCATTCAATAAGTTTCAAAATTTTATTTGAAATTTTTTTGAAGTTTTCAATTGTTAAAAGTGAGTCTCGTGAGCTTATTACCTTTAGACCAACCGTCGAATCCTATAGAGGTAAGCACAACGAATTCGTCCTTAACTAGATTTCCGTTCATGAAACTTATGCTCCCACGATGTGCCGGGGTAACGAAAAGCTTCCTGAGGCATAACACGGCTGGCGAAAACGATTTGGAAAGATGCGACGTATGTTTCCGTCAGGGTGATATTTACTTGTGCTGACAGCTGCTTCGGTGTTTGTGTAAAATCGTTGAACGTCTAAGTATGCGAGTCAAGCTTGCCCAGAAGTATAGAGGTATTCATGGCTACAGAATGGACCTCGGATAACGAAATGTAGCAGTCTAGTTTTATTCCGGCGTTAAATGTTCCGCATAAACAGTCCCCCTGAAAATTGCCCAGAAAATATTGTTTAGGTTAGGGATAATTGCCTGAGTGAAAGCGGCATCTAGCTTGGGTAGTAATTTCGATTCTTCATAACCTTGATACAGAATGGCACCACCTTGAGTTAATTGAGCCTCTTCTGGCGAATCAGACAAGTTGATCAAGAAAAACATTGGTGGTGTGGTTGGCTAACGCGGCAGTAGCCAACGCAATTAAACAGAGTACGGTGCTCAACAGCATTCTTACCAGCTACTTTTAAGGACAAGCTGAGTGATCACCATCACCTTTTTAAAGTGACTCGTTGTAGCCTGAGATGAAAGCGACCACGACACTAGCTGGAAAGCGATAGTATAAACGCGTTGATTTCAAAGGCAACAGAATTTGCGGTGTTGCTGCGGAGCTCATCTCGCTTTCGTCTCCGGTGAAAGTGTTGTCGTTCGGAGTCACTGGCATTGAGCCTAATTCGTAGAAGGTTCTCGTTCCCTTTAAGGCTCTCCTAATATTTGCTGGCGTGGTAGATGGCACAACACAGCAGTTGCGGCTTGTGTATTTCGATTTCGTGAATCTAGCAAAAGCACAGGAAAACAACAAGTTAGCTGTCAGATTTGATTGAGATCTAACACATATGTAATAAAGACAAGCGGCAGGCTAAAGGATACGCATAGCATTGTTGTATAGATGTTTTGGCTATTTATATCGCGACTCTAATCGATTTATTGGCACAGCAAATAAAAACAGTTCAAGGACCGCAGACAAAAATTTTCAGGGCTGACCCTCACTCAACATTTAACGTCCACGATATCAGTTTTGCGATATTGGTCTTGCATTGCTTTGCAAAATGGACCCATAAATGCAAATATGCAGTGTCGGCTCGAGCGCGTGCACCTACATGCTTTCTTTAGACAGTAACAGCGTGCGAACGCACCCAGTCACCGGGCTCGCGCTCATGAAGTATCTATAAGGGCGGAACTGATCGCGGAGATAAATAAACAGAAGCGCAGACCCATAAACAATAATATCAGTAGCATAAAAGAAAAAAGTGCACACTTTTCATTTTAGCCACCAAAATTGCACATTTGACCGAATTTAGCATTACTGATAAAGCTTTTACTCAAGCTAAATATTCCATTAAAAAGGCATTTCAATATTCAAGTGATTGCATGAGCTACATGCAAACGTGAAATCATACAATAATTACATGTTGTATTACATATTGTTCTGTAGCATGAAAATAAATTACAGGCGAGACTCTGTAATAAGATAACGAATATAACGTTAAACCAAATTTCTAACAACTCTCTAATGTAGCCTGCCGCTGCTTGAGGGTCTTTCTAAATAACAACAAGAAGAACAATAGCTAAATTATGTCAGAACGTTAGCAATATTTAGCTTCGATAGCGCCCATTAATAAATCGACGCTACGGAGTCCCGCAAATGAGCTGTATACAGCTCAATAATGCAACGAAAAACAGCGTCTGCAACGCCCCCAAGCGACGTAGCCGGGTGATCTTTATGCAGCTTCCGACAGTTGAACGATTAAACATCGTCTGTGAAGCCGATGCCTATATAGCTAAGAGATTTCTTGAAAGGTCTAAACAGAGAAGTTTGTTGACTGTCTCAACGCATAAAATGGCCACTTGTCAAACATCAAGCTGGACACTTTGATGATAAGGCCATTCTATGGGCTGCCGCTACCCTAGCGCCCGTCATTTCAGCCAATAACTCTGCTAATACTTTCGTCGACGAGCTTCTGCAGGACGTGTGTAATCACGTGCTAGAGAATGGATTTGATCCTCTGCATGCAGAGCCGTTCTGGATCTAAGTAAAATCTATCGCCCATCCCGAACTAAATGTCGCGTTTACCAGCACCTCGATTTTCGGCCTAAGTGGAATTTCGGGCGACTGTTAATATTCGGAATTCATCGGTATAGTTAAAATAAGATGCTACATATATTTGCATCGATAAAGATATGGATGAACGCTACCGCTAGCGGCTACGAGACATTCAAGGAAGTGCAAAAATGTTTCGGATACTTTCGCTTTATCTGCATAAAGGGCTACAAGGGCGGTGAAAGGAGCGTTATCTTTAAAATTGAAACCGCCAGGACAGCCACCACCGTAAAGGGCATTTCTAAAATGAACACTCAAGCACTGTACAATTTTGTAGAGCAGACGAATCTCTTTGAGTCCAATCAGTTGATTAAAAAGCTTAATTTAGTATGGCAAAATATATTAAGCATTGCCATGTCGGGTCGTATCATATAAGGCTTGGGGAGTTTCGGCTGTGGAGGCAATCGTTTACTCGACAAGTATTTATAACACGTTGGGAGCTGCATAATATGGTGGAGGCTAAGAACACAAGTATGGTTTGAAATTCGTATTTGTACGTCATGTTAAATATTAGTCATATAATATGCTATTTTTGTTAAACGAATGAGAGGCATTATTTCGCTGCACTGCGTATGCCGCTCTCTTCGCGTGTGCACGTTTAGTTCATCAATCTGCAGTCGGCTGTCAACTCGAACATATCGACTAGTTGAGAAATGCAAATATTTGATAGTTCCCTTCGTGCTAGCTACTTCATGTGGCCCTACTTCTTAATCTTGTGAAGCGACTGGCTAAGGCGCCTTGAAACTTCAACTTAAAGAAGCATTCGGGAAAAAATTGCTAAAGCCAACGTTGACGAGGCGTAGCCTCACGACGTCTCGTTACCTTAGCTTTACTATAAACTTAGATAACAGTGACACACCTCAATGAAATGTATGTTCACTAACATTTGCGGAACTCGAGTGTACCTACGCTTCGCTAAGTTTTCCGGAAGAGCATCGATAATTAACCAACGCAAGTTACCGCAGTCAAAGGGCGGATTACGATTGATTAAGGTGTTGACGAAAAGAATTCTTCAGACGTTTATACGAAGACAGTGCGAATAGATTGCTGGCATAAAAACAGGAATTCATCGCAAGTGAACACCGACTCAGTGCGAGCATATGAACGATCATAGAAATCACGAATGCGCATCATGCATACTTGGGCCTAAAATAAGTGCGGTTAGCTGATATCCATAATGTGACCACATCTAACAGTATATGTGTTGCCGTGTACACGAGCCATTGCACTATCAATATGGCATGATCAAGATAGCTCGTTAAAATCACACGATGTCTTAAAGAATGAATTCATGACAACAAATTTATGCACGGTTATGTCCCGGCGTACGAGTCCTCGCGGATAGCGACACTAGATAATTATTACCTGGTTTATATTCTATACCTACAATGCGAAAATGTAATTAAAGCACATTTGGCAATGGGCTATTGCAATTAATAATTATGTAATTTAGAATTAGCTAAATGTATGGCAAATGATTGCCATAGCGTTGGATACGATTTTATGGTATTTTGCTGTTTTTGCGGTTCGTAGACGTCCGCGGTGCCAGTACGTCACGTTTGTGGAAGATCTGGTCGTATGACGTTATTTAACATCAGTTACGTTGCGGAGTTGCGTTCGTGATGTGATGAAGTGGGAGCCTGCTAGATGCTGTACTTGCCTTATTTTAATGGGCTAACTAGAGAAGTAACCGCAAAAACGAATGCCGAGCATGATCAACACTAATCCTCAGATATTCGCCCGCTGTGGGCTGGCACTCTCTAACTAGACACAACGGCTCAATTTCTACAGCTATCTCCTATATCAACCAACGTTTAGCTACTGAACGTCATAATTTAGTTGCTTGATTAACCGACGGATTTATCATTCTCAAAACTGCCCATCCGGCTGATGTGAATGTAATGGTGACTATATCAAACGTCACTACACGACTAAATTAGGGTGCACATTTTAAGTCTCTGTGACTGGTGTTTGCTTCCTTTACTGTGACGCAAACCTAGGATACTGTGGCTTCTTTTAACTGTAGCTTTTGTAACTCTATTCTCCAGCAATTTATGAAATAACGACAAAAGAGATAAGGTTTATATATTCGGAATTATTTACTCAGAAATGTATAAAGGCCTTAATATATGATTTCATTCTATATATTAGTCGCTGTTAACTTAACACACACACACACACACATGAATGTTGTAGAACTTAGCAAACGCATTAGAACCTAAACTGAAGTTTGTCTCTGAAGTTTATTTGAATGATTTAACACGTATTCCTACGACCGTCTGTCAAATTCGTGAATCGTTGACTGAAGCAAGATCTATTTACATGTCAGTAATTACAACACGAGGTGGATTTCAACCTTTCAGCCGTATTTTGTAGCTCTCGCGATAACTTTGGATCACAAAACACTTTACACCCTTCGTTCACCCGTATAAGAAACTTCCGTCATACGTCAACGGAAACGCCTCAGGCTTAGCACCTTGCTGCTTTCTCGTAGTAAGCTGTATTGTAAATCGCGACCAGGACATGCGATTGCAGCCAGTACACGATCGCATGGAGGTGACTAACGCTTGTAAATCCCTTGCGACTGAACCCGATAAGTAATTGTACTCACTCATCGTCGCGTTGGCTGATAGAGAGATGTATATGCATATATGTATAAATAGCGAGAGACCACTGGCTGTCACGAACAGTATTGCTCTACGTTTTCTGCCCACGGTAAGACGATGCTGTGTCGTTCAGTGCTATGCGCTCTTGCCTTGGCAGTGTTCGCCTCGGCAAACGGCACTGTTAACAACTTCATCGACAATGTTCTATACGATATGAGCTTACAAGTGCCACGCAACGGACTCGATCCCCTGCGTGTCGTGCCCTTCCAGGTCAAAGTGAAGGGGAACGGAATCACAAACCGTGACTTCAAGGCAAACTTCACCCAAGGTTCAATATTCGGCCTCAGCGGCGTCACTCGTCAGGGAGACTGTACCTATGGAACCTTCCAGGGCCTCATGAAGATGGGCTGCTATGTCACTTTCCGGTTCGTCAAGATAATCATGAACGCCGATGTCAAAGGTGACCAGATCAGCGGGACGAAGCACGCGATCTCGACGTCAACCGCAGTCATGCCGAATACACTTGCTCTCGTCGAGATACAGGGTCATCGTGGCGGCCCAGCTGGACTTGCCAACATCATAGTGAATGCAATCACCATGAACACCACCGTCGTGCAAGGAAAGCTTGACCTAAAAAGCTCCAGATACCAGGAATTCATCAAACAGACCCACACCCAGCTGTCCAACCAGCTACACGGCATTGTGCACGGCACCTACGCAGCGGCCCTGCGAACCGTCCTGTCTCGACGCTTTATGCCTTAGCTTGTCCAGACCACAAGGTTATATGGCCGAAAAACAGATAAAGGAAACCGTCACGAAAATTACGTGAGATGAGTACAGACTTTAAAAACATTCATAGGACCAATAAAATAAACCTAACATGCTAACTCAAATAGTCATTGTTTTCGTTGGCGCAATACCGAATTTAGGTTGACAACACTATCAGTTATCTCGAGCTAAATTACTGATTGTCAGCGGCTTCTCTGTATTAGGGCAAAATATAACCTTGAACATGCGCAGAAATAGGAGGGTACAATAAAGTTACTTTAAGAAATTCAATCATCATTAATCGCTCTATATTCACAAAATATTGATAACACACAACGAATTGGAGTGAAGGACCTACCGCAAATAGTCAACTTGATTCTAGGATCCAAGTACGATGAATTACCTGAAAATTCTTACGAAATTCTTCCTATTTCGCTCGTACAGCCATGGTGATCAACCGCCCTAAGTTCAATCATTCAAGCAGTGCTACACTCGTTCGTCACACTGCAGTAGTAACATGAGCAATGTTTTTGATCAATTCGAAGTACAGTCGTACAATCAGTGAAGAAATGAAGCTATCGTTATGTAGCCAAGCATCGGTTTCAGCTCGACTGTACACCGATTATCATACGTGCATATGGCATATTATCCTAATTAATAATTTCGATAATAGGGCGACGTTGGCATTTCTCTTATATTTGGTCGTCCGGCAAACGTTTATTTACGTTACTTCGTTGTCTCCTTTAACATACAAGGCGTCGATCAAAAGATAATTTCATTTTTAATTTAGTTCCGGTTGCGGCTATCGTACACTCACACACAGGGTTTGATAACGACGTATCGATGCCCCTGCTAAATATTTTGTTTCAACCTTTTTTGGGTTGAAAATATTTTGATTCTTATCGACAGCAAATGAATCGGTGCGGCTATAAGTTGCTCATGGTTATGAGATTATCCCTACACTCTCGCTGAATTCGAACTGTTGTTTACCTGTCTTTTTGATGACGTTTTCACATTGTTCTACGGATACTAAGGTAAGATAAAGAGGCCGTCTTAATAGGTGGTTAACAGCCGCCCAGTCCCTGGTGACTCTTACAATTATATGGTTACGGCGTGTAGTCAACAACCTCTCAGCAATACCAATGGTTAACGCGAATCGCATCAGAGTCGGCAAACGTTTTATACCATAAGATGGTATTCGGAATGAGAAGCTGGCTGCTGTTTAATCAGAAAATCTCTAAACGGCATTCTCCAAAAAGCATTGAGGCCTCGAGCTATGAGAGTGCTTCTGGTATGCCATTATTTTTTTGGGCGAAACTTGGAATGCAAACTGAATTTATAGGGACTAACATATAGACGTCTGTTAGGACTCAAAGCACGAGTTGGCACTTTGTACATTTCGTTTTGCTGCGTGATCTATTCTTAGTTGACATAGCCAGGATGCTCGGTGCTGACAGACAAACACGACACCTTCGTGGCAGGCAAAGTCTTCCGACTAAGTTGTCCTTTGTTTCATCTGTCAGGAATGACTATTAGGAAACTGCCAGATTAGTCTCACATGCCTGCATACAATTTCACCTTTACTTCAGTTATGATTTTTTTTTTGGAGTTCAAGTGGCAATTACAATTTATAATTTTTAACATTACTACGGCGCTCCTGCTGGACTCAATAGGGCTAAATCTTTCTTGAATATACTTTGTCTCGGCTTTACAGACGCAACCACACTTGAAGATCCACCATTTGTGAACCCGAGTTAGTACATCTGTGAATACTTTATAAATGTAAGCCTTGTTACTGGACTAAAGCAAAAGGATTTTAGCTCAGTCATGGTTAATAAAAAGACTATTGTGTCCACCTCGACGGTTATCTCATGTAGAACATTTGCTTCCGTCGATATTCAGGGCTACCGTTATAGCCGCGCTAGCCTTGCACACATCATTATCAACTCGGTCACAATGACCACCTCAGCCGTCCAAAGCAAGCTCAAGCTGGACAACTGCAGACTCAGATGTTCATGAAATGGATGAAAACACAATTGTCGAACCCGCTGGTAGCCACTTCAAGGAACTTGTACGCGACGGCTCTGCGCGCTATCCTATCCCGACGTGCAATGCCTTAGGGCACAAGCGCTCAACAGGGAGCCTGCCGAAACCGCGAGGAGTAATTCCATCTCAGATTTTTAGAGACAGCGGAACAAGTCTAAATGGTCCATGAATAAAAACGAATAGATCTAACGCGAGAGAGTAGATCTGAAGCTTGTTTTTCTGATGTTGAATATAGGGACGAAGCCTGTCCTGCTATTATCCAGAGTTTTGTACCTACTACGCAAAAAACGAGGCATACCTATAACGACGACGGTTGGTCGAAAAACGGAAATAAAACTTTATCGCTTACCTGTTCTGTCGTCATGAAAATGCTTTTGCTTTATTTGTCCATTTTCATCTGAGTACTGTTCACATATAACGTACAGCTTTATATTTATAAAGCTTTTTGTGTGTGTTACTACGATCCTGAGTCGAATCCTGAAACTAACTCTTAGAGAACAGTTAGATGCGATACCAATTACAGACGAAATTGGAAAGTATCCCCAGTGGAAAAGTACCTCGTAACAGCGAATATTCCTAAATACGTAACGTAACCATACTAATTATTTTAATGAGAAATGCGACAGGCGCTCTCCAGAATAGCATAGAGGCAGGACTGGTCCTGTGTATTTCGACCAAATTCGACTTTTAACTCTCGGTGGATTTTTGTATCTCGATAGTTCAAATTACTAGCAATATAAAAATATAAATATTCTTCAAGGGAGCGATCCATTAGACTAATGCAACGAAAGAGAGCGAACAACTTTAAAAGGACTGACTGCCGTTAGTTTCAGGGACGCAAACTTGACTCATTATTTGTTCTCAGTGTGGCATTACACTAAGTGGATATATTTAGGCCTCAAAACTGTTAAATGCAAGATGTGATTAAATTTAACATATACGACTAATTGTTTGAAGGTGTATTTCATCAGTCCATTTTTGTGCATAATGTGGGCAAATATCTAAAAATAAGGGCGTCGGACTGCAACCGTTTGCCGTGCTCAGCTTTTCTCCATCTCCTCCTTTGTACATCTAAAAAATATATTTTTTATGGCTGACCATCAGCCAACATTTAACGTCCACGGTAGCAGTTTTTGCATCACTTCGTAAGACGGACCCCATATAAATGTAAATGTGCACCGGCGGGGATCGAACCCGTGCACCTACTCCATATAAATGTAAATGTGCACCGGCGGGGATCGAACCCGTGCACCTACGTGTCTCCTCCAGTCGCACTGCGCATACGAATGCACCAAGCCACCGCGCTCGACTCCTTTGTACATCTACAGACATTCAAGCGCTCCACCAACTAAGCCACCAAAGTGTCACTCGGTGTCAGTCGAAACCGTTTCGTTTTTCTGATTCCGAGGAGCTTGGACCTGCTTCGAATAATATACTATGTTTAGTGGATTGATGCTAGAGACAAATCTGGTTTGGAGTAATTATGATGGCAGTGCCATTATTGGCGGCATTCTATTTGCTTCTTCTAATCAACTTTACAACTCAACTTTACAACCGTTCGAGGCGGGCAAAGACTGTGTCGGAACCTGGTTTTTGCTAATCGTTTCGCTAAGGATTATTTGGGATCTTTAAGATTAAGTTCACGGGGTCACTTGACTGTTTGGATGCTTTTGGTTCCATCTGTTTTAATACTATATCCAATAGCGCACTCTGTATGGCACAAACTAGTATAGCTAATAAATTACCCAGCAACACGCTCAATCGCGTATAGTACCTTTGTTATAGTAATGCAAACTTATAAAAAATAAATTTGATTTCGGCTTGGCCAAGCTATTTTTCACCACGCGCTTTGACCCGTGGACATCGGATATCGGAAACCTCCATGCAAATAAACAACCTATCATCCGTAGCATACCAATTAGGTAACACAAAGTACTACACAGGTACTACAACAGTCCACACAGGTGCCAAAGAGGTGATACACAAATACCACAGTTGGAAAATGTCATTGGGTACAACTACTTCCCATAGAACATTCCTAAAAAAATTCAAAACTCGCACGAAGGAATCCCTGAAGTTTTCCTGCCAGGCTTTTCAGTACTTGGTAGGTATTTAAAATTGTTGCAAGATAGAACATTTTATTGGGCGAACTGTTAGATTACATCATCAAACATCTAGAACATTCGCTTCTTCGTCTCCTACTTTTGTATTTAGGATAAAAGTTCTATACCCTTACGTTTTCCTGAAACTTTTTAGCCTTGGACTAAATCGGCCTCAAGTTATTAAAAATAATTCGCACTTAAGTGCGATGCATATTTCTGCGCGACTTGTTTGGTTCGACGCAATCACGATAATTGGCACCCAAATATAAGCACGATGACGTCTGTTGGCAGTCCTCCAGTAGACGTTCTCATGCATTCAGGGTGACCGCTAGAAAAATTGGCAAAGTAACCTCACATGACTACATAGAACCCCACCAATTGATTCATTATTCTCTCATTTGGAGGGTACGAAAAACTTAGAATCCATCTTTTAGCTAGCAGCTAAATTTTTAACACGAATAAACTGCATAATGCACCTGTCTCAAAGAAATTTTGTGCTGACTACGTGCGTCATCAACGAAAGCCAAAATGCTAAGCGCCAGCCTTAAAGTCGATAAGTTTAGTCACGTAGACCATTGCCAGGGTACAGTGATTTATAATAGAAAAGTTCTACCTCTAGAGAGCCTTAGTACTCAAACTGTGATCGATCCTTCCGTCTATACAAGTTATAAACAAAGTTAACGGTAGTGTGGTAACACCCGTAGATTACTGCGATACCAATTTCACAAGTTGTCAACATAATATGGTATCGATACATAAACTCACCTTCTAGTTTTTTTTTAATTTCCTGTTATACGCGTTATCCAGCTGATCGCAACTCATGTACATTAGGTGCCAAATTCTTCGACTCACTGGAGTCTTTGCTGCTCAAAAATTTCCATGACCAACTCGGCAACGCATCGTAGATGCTTGCTTCGATCTTAATATATATATATATACCTATATAGTCGTTAGGTGAGTGAGAATGCTGATTCGTTCCGTACTGTGCATGATTGCCTTGGCGGTGTCAGCCTTGGCTAATTACATTGGCAACGTTTTATGGAAAGGGTTCTACACGACATGAATTATGCATGCGTCAGTATAGACTTGAGCACGTTTGCATTATGTTATTTGAATTGCACGTTAAGCAAAATAGATTTACAAACCGTAACCTGAAAAGGAACTTTATTGCCGACTTTAGCCGAACTACGTGGTTGGGCCACTGTGGCCGGAGGCACCTACGGAACTCTCGACAGGCAAGCCAATATGGCTTGCTACATCAGATTTAACCTTGTAACGATGCTAGTGTGAATGCTAATGATGCCGGGGTGACAGAATCTTCGGTGCGCTCAATTTCTTTGTGGACCATTATTTCGATTGGAACGCTTGACCTCCTTTCGGCATTACTATCAGATAGGTCACAATGACTATCCGGAATCGTTCAAGGCAGTATCAACCTCAACAAGGGGAAACTCAAAAGACTTATTCAAAAAATAAATGCACAGTTGCTGAACCAGCTCATCGTTACTTTGAAGGGCACTTATGCAACAGCTCTGTGCGCCGTCGTTTGCCGAGAGCTCAAGTTTTAGGTTAAAAAAAGCTATGAGCCTGCAATGAAAACGTTAAAAATAATACCATCCCAGGTATTTAGAAACACTAGAACAGTGTTAAATGCTCCATACGGAAAAAGGAAACGGAAAAAGCTCTATACCTCAAAAATGGCTGGTGAATAAAATGTGTACCTTTGTTTATAACCGTATTGCTATTGATTTGTACATTTCGTAGGTACAACATGTTTTCTCAACTATGTGAAAAAATAATTTTGTGAAGCTCTTTGATTATGACAAGCTCAAATAAAAATATGATAAAGAAGCTCTTGTCGACATCACACCTTTAGCTGAATCACGCCTACCCGATGCGCTCTTTAACGTACAATCAGCATGACAAGCCCTGCACATTGGTTATTTATGATGAATATTTGATAATTTAAGTACGAGGATATTAATTTTTTATAATAAATTTTTCCAGGTAAGTTATGATGTGGCTAGACGCTTTCATTTAGTATAGCACGCTCGAACACAGCGTATACTCCTAGCGTGTTTTTTTATTGGGATTAAGACTTCCTATCTAAGACTTGTAGCAGTCGTGAAAATGAGCCCATAGTTTTTACGTACCACTGACACAACATCTCACGCGATAGCCCACAGGGCAGAGCTATCATTTGGTGCTTCAAGTGTATTAAGATTGTTGTTACACGTAAAGACAGTGCAGAACCGATCCTAAGTCTAAGCATTTTTAGACGATTTGGAAGCAGATTCTGAAGCTGTATATACTACTACCAATTGACGCTTACAGTGAATTTGATGTGGTATTAGTGTCAACTGGAATGGACCTACCCCCTAATGTCTGTTGCTTCCAGAGTTTTGGTATTTAATACTGACAGAAGTCTAATAATCCTTCCTGTATAGGCACGCATAATAATCTCGGGTACGGCTAATTCAGGTTATCTTGTACCCGTTTAGGTGATTTAGTTTCTTCGAGCCGTGTACGCCGCGGCTTTCTCGATTTCTACCACGTGAGTTAAAGGTAATTAGGTTCCAACTAAAGTCCTTTTATGTATTCTACAATTGTACTTGGTGTGATCGCCGCTATTGTTGCGCCCACTGTATCCAAAAGCGAACTTCAGCAACGAAAATACAGTGTCTAAGTTGAGGCTGATGAACTACGATTATCAAATTTGTAATAAAAAGTGGTAGCAATGTATCCATCGATCACAAATAGGTAACTAGAACACGAATATTGAAAAAAATATGCACTCAGTGCTTATTTTACAGTGTTCCACGGGCGATGTCTTATAATGTTGCTTTCGAATGAAACGTAAACCAAACGTAGACACGCACAAACGAACATTCCCTCAGTCATTTTTACGTTTCCAAATAGTCATGTGACACATTACTCGCATATTTTGTTCTCAATTTCTGAAAATGGTGACCGCTAAAAGATTCGTGGTCATTCGCTAATACTTGAGATAATCATGTTATTAGGCTCCTCGTGATCCACTGGTAGTGTATGCTTGGCTCAGTTTCAGCCGAGTAACCCCGAAATTCGTTGAGTTCCGGTTAACATCAACGCGGAATAATGGTAGCCAAGCGACAAGACGCGAGGTTAGTATTTGTTGTCTCTAGGTGTTTTATGACAAGTTTTATTAAGAACTTAGAAAGAGAAGTTAGAAAAGATTACGATGTTGTATCACAGACAAGCTATTCACTTGAAACACCTTATATTTATGGCTTAATGATTTATGACTATCCCATAAGCACCAAATAATTTATTTAAATGCACTTCGTTTAGTATTGGCAGTAAGTGATGATGAAGGGAAGTATGCAAAGATTGGAAGCCTATATTTTGTAGAATTGATTTAACGTCCACGGTACCACTTATTGCATTGCTTCGTAAGACGGATTCCATCAAAATGTAAATGTGCAACGGCGGGAATCGGTTCCGTGCACCCACATGTCTTCTCCGTTCTATTCTGTTATGGTGATTATTATCGCATAGCTTCGTAGGGCAAACCCCGTAAATACATTTACATTTATGGGTCCGTCTTACGAAATAATAAAAAGCGGTACCGACATTAAACGTTGCCTGATGGTCAGCTCAAACAATATTTTTTTAGATCCCACAACCATAACCACCAAATTAGTGCACCAAATTATAGTTGCGGGCCATAAAACTTCCAGGTGCTATCGAGTAATTACTTCAAACACTAATTACGCCAGACAACAAAAACGGAACGTTTCTATAGAAGCCTACAGAACAGTTGAAACATGATCGTTTGCGCCAGAGGAAGATTGGTGTCGAACTAAAGTTCGAGCCAGTGGTGTTATTAAACAGATATAGTACACCCCGTATACAAACGGTAGTGCCTAATATACAGTAAAAATAAAGCTGTCTCACGGTAGTAATTGTCACCTGAATAAATTTTCTGAGAATAAATTCTCGTCAAGTTCTCTTTTTAAAGTGAACACACGTCCTGTCGTCTAGCACCGTAGGACTGTTTCGCCTCCTGAGGTGGTTTTCAAGAATCTACAAATAATGCAGCTCTAGTCGGTTCTACCGCTTACTACCATTGCGGCGGCTATCTCTGTAAATTTCATTGTCAATCATTTCACCGATGAAATTTTCACCGCAAAATCAGGCAATCGGCAAGCTCTATTTGTTTACCCTAACGCCATTCGATTCAAGAGAAATATTCGATTGTCCCGTCACAGCAAACTTCAAGCGTATGTCCCTATTCCGTCTGGGTGGCATCGTTCACAAAGGCGGCCGTCGGTATAATCCCTTCGTCGGCAGTAACGGCGGGATGGCCAAGCCATATTTCAGGCGTACAAGTAAAAATCGCGGCGAATGCTGACGTCAGCGGTGATTCAGGCGACAGGGGTAACTACTTCATCTCGAACTCTGCCATATTTTTGCCTAGCCCGCCAACCTCCAACATCTAAACCTAATCATCTCCATCGCTCAAGCTGACGTCAAGGTCGACCTGCAGTTCCGGAACGACTTCTTAAGCATGACGAACAAACACTTATAACCCGTGTTGAGGCCTAGGCAGCGAACACATGCTTGTTTTGAGGGACATCGGTAGGGGTATGGTTGTCGCAGCTTGAATCGTTGACCAAAATATTTTCTAAAGTTGAGGCAATACAAAATACAATAAGTATCTTTGGTAAGGTTAAAAGAGCTCAAATGTTCCAACTGGTGTCAATGTGAGGCGAAACACTTCAATAAACTTGTTCAATCTGTTTTTGTTTTTGCAGGTTAGCAGAAAATTTTTACAACAAAATTAAGCGCCGAACAAACAGTAGGAAGCACGATTTGTGTACGCCATTAGCTATGAACTAGTGGCTTTCTATAAATGCTTTCTTCACATGCCAGTAACTATACACAGCCAAAAATCTTGATCAGAAAAAGGGTATGAGCACAGATGCTTTACATTGCGCGGCTGAGAACTGGAGCAGCAACGTTAACTGATAAGCATGAGGCTATCAGCTTAAGCAACAGACAAATTTTCGTGTAAATATATTGCTTTTGCACGAAATCTCGCAACTGAGGCGAATTGCACCCTATAGTGTGCTACTGTCAATATAGTTTAATTAGCATCATTCACATGCAACAACGTCACTCCTATTCTTCGACCCATTTTCTATCCCAAATAAGTAATCAGCATGTTAAACGGCCCCATAGGTAGTCCAGTTTAGGACTTTCTTGGCGTTCATTTGTACAACAGACACAAAAGGATTTGTTGCGCATTAACGAAGATAGTATTTCGCTACCCACCATATCATCATAATCGGTATCCTTTTAGAGTGCATCCTAGAAATTAGTGCATGAAGCTGCTGAACAAATCTATAACCTTCTTGTATATCTATTTACTGACTGCGCAAGTATGAAGTTATAAAAAGCTGTAAAACACGCGCAACACGCATGCTTTACATGATAGTCTATGCCGTCCAGATGGATCGAACCAGATTAGAACTGGATGGTAAATCATGAACTCATTTCCAGCATTGTGCACGGCTCATAATGGCGTATTCCGAAAATCGGCCTTCTTCTGTTGCTCAGTATCAGCTAACTTCTGCGCCACCCATTTTTTCGGTCAGGTCCTCAAGGATTTGCGCACACATGCGTTCGATAACGGGTATCAGCCCGGACGAAAGTTACGATCACGACTATGGAAACTTAGATCGCGACATAGAAACCAGCGTTTACAAGCTGTAAATTTGGCCTGGGCTTTAAAGTGCGGCACCTGATTATGAAAAAAAAAATATTCAGTCTTAAAGAACGGTGGCGATATTGAATTACGTCAAATGCAGATTTTCTTCATTTATCATTGTTTACAGTTAGCGCGAATTGAATCCACGATAACGGTGCTACAACTTGCGTTCAGCCATAAGTAATGAAAATCACAATTTATCTTCGACTTTTTCTCGAACGATGATCGACCATCTGCTAGTTCCTTTAGGGAAGAAACGAGTACATTCAAGGCCGAACAACAGGTGTGCTTTAGAATGCAAGTCGAAAAACTAGAATTACTGATAGGACACCCGTTCTACTACTCAGATGACGTTAATCAAGAATGTATTTTCGTACTTGAAGGCTACGTACGCGATATTAGTAAAACAAATATTCTCCAAGTGGTAATCCTTGAACCATAGCGTGCTCAACAACATCGTTTTAGTTGGATCACCGTAACAGCAATCGGTTAATCCGCGAAATGGCGAGAACGTGTTACTTCGTGTCGACGCTTTGGAAGTCAACAGAAATGTCCACATGCATCCTCGCCCTCGGACAGAGACTCGAGAGAGGGAGCACTGTCGAAAAAATATCCACGATAGAGATTTCGGTAAATGGACAGCCAGAAGAGCGAGTAAACATCTATGTACGTGGGTGTGTCCGTTTTTACGGAAGGAGAAAGTTGCGCCTAAAAGTTTGATGTTCTGCAAGCTTCAGACAACACTTTACCTTCAAATAACGCAAAGACTAATGACCTAAACTATAAAGATTACTTATCGGCGTACAGAAATCGCAGCGTGCTATCTATCATAAACACATTAGCAACCCGCGCTCAACAACTTCAAAAAATGCTACCGATATTGGAACGTCACCCAGCCAGACCTTTTCAGACGCTTCAACATTGACGTATCTGAACCTATGGTTGTACTATCTAGTAATGGATACGTATTGCATTTCATAAATGTAAGAAAAATCGAGCACACGAACCTCAACCATGACTTCAACCCAACTTAATATTATAGTATTAGGTTGGCAAAACATGCTCGGAGCGTATCGACGTCAAGTTTAGACTGGAAGATGCGCTCAATATCGTTCGCCTGCGTAATAGGCAGGAATAAGGAAACTGACAAAGCCCAGCCAGCTCAAAAAAGGTCAATCTCCACCTTTAGCCAGAAAGCTGTCAACGCTTTGTGGCAGCAAACAGCTCGATAGTAAGACACTCCTTCTGGAATTAGCAGATTTCCCCCCTGTCGTCAACGGAGACGATCACTGGCCGATAGGGCCAGCTAAAACAGCTCTAATCATTTGATTGTATTGCTATTCAATCGCTACCATCCCTCATACGAAGCGTTCCGTCATCCCCACGAACAAAGAACCCTGTGTGGAGTTATCTTAATGGAAAAGTGCGGCCGTTTTTCTCAATCGAGTGTCGTGTGGGATACAGGCGTCCACCTCCGCAAACGATCAACTCGTGAGTCTGTTTGTCTGCGCCAGCTTACGATGCCCTCGGGACGTCGTCATTAGCAGTTACTGCAATAACAAACCTCGCCTTATGCAATCCGTCGGCTCGGTTCAACTTGAGATGACGCTGGCACGTCGAAGACAGTCAGGACCCAGGCGACACAAACGTACGCCGGCCGGTCCAGCTATCGACGCTGGCTGACCACTGGCCACTTCAACATCATGATCCGTTCAAGCTGTGCTGGTGAATCGCTCGCTGGTTGAACCGCGTCTCCAGTTGGTAAGGCGGGTCGGGGGGAATAGAGGCTTACCCAACGAATTGGTTGAGAGCCAACAGGACACGGACGATAACAACCGTCGCTGTTGGCGCGTTTTGCCACCACCGTAACCGCGGCGACTGCCTTTTGCTGCGGGTGGTGTACTCGTTAGTCCTCGGTCGCCCTGCTGAACACTCGAGCGACAGGTCGATGCGGCGGCGCGTGACACGCCAGCCGCATAACCGTGTTAAGATACAATACAACTCATTGGAGAGCCGTCCCGAAGGCGACACCCAGAGTGCGTCCAGTGCTGGGGAACGAGCGAGTAGCGACGCGACTGCTTCGACGCCAGCCGCCGGGCAGACACCAAGAGAGAGTTGATGGTTTCACATCGACTCGAAGCCTCCACACGAACAACGCAAGAGGCCCCCAGAAAACCTGCCGGGTACCACGAACGAAGTCCGCTTAGCACCAGCTCCTACGGCGTAGGAAAGGGTGAAGCACAACCCCCCACACATAGACACACACACACTTACCTTTAACGACATCGTTTCCAAATAACATCCCCTTTATTTGCTCATTAGTCGTCTAACGGAAAAACATAGGTGTCGTGCGTAAAAGGGTGGTTTCTTAAGGTACAGTGACACTCACCTGCGGTGTTCCTCTACTACACCAAGGTGTGCAAACATTGTAGTTATCTGTAAGTTGAAGAGACAATCGCTTACGAGATTGACTGCTGAGGTCAAGAATTGCTGTGTTGTGCGGTGTCAAAGGCGCCTCCATTCGGTCGATGCGTGAGGTACACATGTAGCAATTTCTAACTTCGTGTCGATGAGCCCCAGTTGCCACAACTGCTAAGGAATTAAGGGTGCATCCACGTCTGTATGGTGTGCGTCTTGTGCGTGTGTTCCCGAAAGGAAATTTAAAAGAAAGGTCGCTGTGCAATGGTAAGTGGTGTTGCATACGGTAAAAGTTGGCTGTGATAAAAATCCTTATTGGCAGAAAACCTACTTTTTAGATGAGTCAACGACCTAGAAACGGGGCCCGAGGTCTGCAATAGCCCCACTGGGGTAAACGGCAAAACAACACCGATGAAACATCTTGTTGTCTTGACCTTTCTTCATTCCCATCAGCTTTTTATAATATACGCGGTTTTATGAAAGGGCTTTTTGAAGAAACGACGAAGAGATTCGTACGTGTTTAAGCTAGTTCTGATTTTTCGATGGTGTTTTCTGAATATGTTTGATTGTCTAAAAATACGAAGCGATCCACACTAACCGGTTAGAGAAGCTGGTTAAAGCGCTTGTTACAAATAGGAATTTCACCGCATCATACTCTATGTCGTAGCACATCACGGCCACAAATGGGTCAACATAATCTACTCACATTCGAAAGACTCAAAGTGAATGTGGGTTCAAATCCTGCGTATATACATAAACAGATAAAACTCTGCAGAAGATTAAGTAGCATTACGATTTGAATTTTACGTTGCGTTTTTCAGGTTCCACTACAATATGTTGGCAG
This sequence comes from Tropilaelaps mercedesae, assembly GCA_002081605.1. Classification (NCBI taxonomy): domain Eukaryota; kingdom Metazoa; phylum Arthropoda; class Arachnida; order Mesostigmata; family Laelapidae; genus Tropilaelaps; species Tropilaelaps mercedesae. The sequence continues at coordinate 37,657 of MNPL01001915.1, forward strand.
ATTTCTATGATTTGTTACGGGTTTTGTTATTTGCCAAAACGAATCCAAATGTCGTTGATTCCAGTCACAGGCAGCTTTTCAATGAAAAAAGCGGTAAACCAAAGTAAATAGAACAGCTTTGTTCGGAAAAAGGCCTGTCTTCTAACTCATTTATCGTTAGCTATCGCTTTTCACATAAACTACTAACGACAGAAACATAATATGCTCGAATTGGAGAATATGTGTTAACTTCCTTCCGTGATTGGCTCCAAGATGCTCAACCGCATACGTCAATAAAGCTACCATTGGCGCCACCTATAAATCATGCACGCACCTACCCCGTATAAATGTAATTGTGACCCAACTACTTCGTACTTGAACATATATACATATATGATACTGATACAATTAAATAAGTACTGCACTTATTAAGAATCAGGGTTTTTTTAATACTGTTAAATCCTTAGAGATGCTCGAAAGGCTGTTTCAATTGCTTTCAATTGCAGCCTCGGAGTCATTTTTTGCGATTACTGAAGTCTAAAATTGGCCATTTTTTTAAAACATAAAGACGTTTTATACATACAATTAAAATTAATTTGGAGACTACTATACATAGATCGTGTACACTTTGCCATTGTATAATTTCTGTAATTCTATAAAACGCGCTGCAAACTTCAACTGTAAAATTAAACCAAAAAACTCAAAGTGCAGCTTGAGTGAGCCGTGCTTATTCATGTTCGCCTGTATAAGTTGATCAAGTCCATCATCTAACTCGCCATCGACACAAGGCAGTTTTCGTTGATAAAACCTTGCGTCGACAAAGCGGATCTCCTATGATCCTTATGTGACTACCTTCTAGTCTTGCGTGCTACACTCCGGTTGGAGATATTTCGTGAAAATTTAGAAATTTCATCGAACAAAAAAATTAAATGTCTGATGTAGTATGCACTCTATAAGAGTCACACGTGGTATGCCTGAGTGGAAATTCAAGCCTGTAGAATTGAAAAAGTACTAGGGTAGAAAAATATAAAGGTATTTTCAAAACCAGCAGTAAGTGATTGTACTCAATTGCAATGATATTCGACGGATATCAAGGTTCGAAATAGCGCTATTTCATTTGAAACCTTCTACTAACTTTGGGTCATAGCTAATAGATCCTATGTATCACATTATTTGCCTTTGTTAGAGGCGTGGTCAAGTATCTATACAAAGTCACAAAGAAATGGCTGTTTACTTAACCTAACGTATCGAATATAATATTCAATTTTACCTATTCCAATCAACGCTGCAGACACGAACGTATATTCACAAGTTTTTCGTTACTTTTAGGCGCAACGGTACACGAACGTATGTTGACGACGAAAAATATGCTGGGCAAATTACAGCTACCCAGCTGGAAGGGATAATGTGTCGTTGAAGAAAGTGTCCAACGATGCTGTATATTTGTCGCTTATTAATACTGTCTTTAAATGAGTCTATTTGAATATGAGGTCGAATTTTGCAAAATCAAAACTTAGCCGACCCGGCAATAAAGAAACACAGGATTAAATCCACAATGCTGGATCTGATCTGTTTCGAGTCGGTTGCCGAACTTTGTGATTGTTTTATAGCTTCGGCCTGTCATGTGCCAACGAAAGGTCAAGTCATTTTGCCTAATTAAATTTGGGCGGTTATGTAGCTTGTTTTGGCCCCATCCAACTCCCTCTAGGGGAGTCCAATATGGGCCACGTCTGATGGCAACTTCAATCTCATCGTCATTCTTGTCTCATCACTCTACGGTCATTTCCACGAGCAAATCAAATAGCAACTAGTCTTCTCTGAGTATGCGGCGCAAAGATGTCCACGATCACATGCGTATTTAATTCCGTATTACAAACAAGTAGACGTGTGGGAGGCCATAGCCGGAAATCCTGGCAGCCGGTTGATAAAATCTGGTTAAGTGGGGAAAAGCTGGCCAGACAAATCGAGTAGAAAAACAGATGTTCTAAGTAAGAACATTGTCCTCGTCAAAGGTTCTCCCTTATAATCCACCTGGGAAGACGCAACGTCATTGCTGGATTTCGTAGAGAAGCCAAGCGATGCGAATAGAGATTTGGTCTATGGTAGAGGACATCCAGGATTCTTATCAAAATGGTTCAGTAGCGACACAGGTCTCTTAGTGCACTTTTATTTTAAGCAAGTCATTGTCTGTGCAGGTTTAGAAATATTCGAGGGAACTGTCATGGCAGCCACTAAAGACAGCTAGATAAACCTGAATCTTCGTCCTAGGTGCAGAACCAAACTGACACAGAACTTAAACACGGCATTTATCGGGTCGTCGCTTCCGTTCGGCTCCCGCAAACCTGAAAACGAAACACTTTACATATTCTTGTTATTATTATTATTGCAATGAAAGATTATTGCTATAACTGGCATGTTTTGGGATGTGGTTCTATCGCGACATCCTTAATCTGGCAATAATCTCTCTCGTTACGTTGACAAGCTCGAACGTTGCCGTCGCTAGCGAGGTCCAGACTGTCCAGCCCTACTCTGTTTTGGCTTGAGTGTTTTTGGTTAGTACTGGCCGGCCGTAGCTCTAGCGATATGTGCCGTTGCAGTGGCCACTTTGCTAAGCTCATCCAGTTGATTCGACAATCCGCGCCCGCCCACAATACTAAATTGGCTGGTAAACAAAAGTCGTTGTAGTAGAGGAGTAGATAAACAGAAGAAGAGACCGTGTTGTCACTTTATGGTTGACGAAACCGCCCACCAGTCCGCTGTATCCTAGGCGGGGCACACATTCGACTTCAACAACAACTAACGACAACAGCAATAGTGACGACGCCCATGAAATTTGAACGTCGTAGACTTAATGATGGTTGCCATTGTGTACCTTGAACAACCTTGATGTCAACCATCATCATACACTTACAAAATATTCGTCAGTAACCTTGGAAGTGTACAGTGCGTGTAGAACCGTAGAGTGTGTATAAGTTTCCGTCTGTTTCTACGCGCTCAAGAATGCATATACCACCATACGCACAACGTACACGAAGGCTGCTAAAGTAACAATATATCCGGCTAACTAACAAGTGTGAGCGTCGAATAAACGAAGCGATCCCTTGCAAACCTCCACCTCCGCGTTCCCCACAGATGTCGTCACGGCCTCTATCAAAAATCGAATTAGCCCGAGTCGCCGATACCTCCAGTGTGGAGTCTTAATGGCGCTGTCAAACTCCAGAGTGAAGCGCGAAAACAGAGCGTCCACCCATGCTCACCAACAACCGTTTTTCTCTACTGTTATTGTAGCAAGCTCCATGAAGGGCATTGCGCTACACGGCTGGCCGTATTTGCCACCTCGTCTGAGACTGCTGCTCGTTAACAACGTTCAACCATACGGCTTGAGCCATAACTTGGAACTGATTGGGCATTATTTCGCTTCAGATGAGCTGCAAACCGCCGGCTGCTGCCAAATGCCAAGCGGTCCCTTGCGACGATTCGAAAATTCGCGCCACCGGCCCTGCCCTTTCTCACTCGTTCGGCCGCTGCGGGTACTCGCCGACCCACCTTCCCCTTTTGAATAGTCGTCGGCTAGTCGATATCTCATCCACCCAAGTGGACTGCCCGGCCGTCGCCTGCTTGTCGCAAGCCTCTCCCACCATCGAGCGCTGACGAGTTACCAGGCGAGCATTCTGCGTGTGTGTGTGTGTGTGTATGCGTGTGTAGCGTGCCTGGCTAACGAAACGTAAACTGGCTCAAGTTCTGCGCCGGAGAACAGGAACCAGCCGCCACCGCAACGCAACGATCAGAGTGTCTCTTCTTGAGGTTGTGCGTCTGCGTGCGCCTGTGTGTGTCTGTCTGTGTGTGTGTGTATATATTTATCGCTGTTGTTGTTGTTGTTGTCGCTGTTGTTGTTGTCGTTGCTGTTATTGTTGTTGTTGTTGTTGTTGTTGTTGTCTGGCAGTGTTTCGTTTTTCCCCCCACCGGGGTGGCAGTGGATGATCGCCGGACGAACGGAGTGGAACGCCAACGCGACTCACTGATAGGACACCGGAGGAGGAAAAGGAGGTTGTTTTGTAGCTGCCGAAAGTTCGACGGCGGACGCTCCCGCCTCATCTACGAGCAAACCCGCCTGGAAACCCAAAAGGAAACCGTTCGTGACCATTATTGATAGGCTGGTGCGGGCTTTGTTGACTTGTTTCGTCGGCCGCGGGAGTTGATATCAAACAGTTGGCGAGCTCGTCACGAACGGGAAACCGAGCCAACGTCAAGAGAGAGAACGCGTTTTCTAGAGTCATTCGCCGAAGGCGATTTTTGCGCCCGGCCTCCACCTTCTCCCCCGACACTTGGTGACGCTGCGTTCGCCGCTGTCGCCGGAATCGCCAGTCCTGGTGGACGTCGACAGCGGGTCAGGGCAAACTGACGAAGCCGCTTAATTCGGGGGGCTGGAACGCGACGATGAGTAACTGAATCCACGGCGCCCCGTCGCCGTGATGCCTGCCAACGGCCACCGGCGGCCTAACGCCAGAGTGACAGTGCAAAATACGCTGGGACCGAGTGAACGCTAGAACGAAAGGAAACGAACGGAGAAAGTAAATTGGTTACGGCAAAACTATTTGCCTCTATTTCTCCCAGAGACGTACGGTGAACTCAACCGAGCTGTGAGCACAGAGTGGAGTACCTCGTTACGTTCGCTCCGACAAAACGGACCTCCCGACACAATATCGCCAACACAGAAACTTCGGTGTGTCCTGCCACGTCAATATGTCTTCATAGTGCGGCCTTGTGACCCGATCAATGTGAAACGCCATAGAAGAAATAGACGAGCTTAGCAACCGCACGACTGCTGCTATTACTGCGATAACAAGTTTTTGAGTTCATCTCGCTCTTTGTCTCTGCCTTGATCGATAAAGAATACACACACACACACACACACACACACACAAGTCGACGCTCTTCGTTAACAACTCTGCGTCACCAGACTGTGCGCGTTCGTTTCAGTGGTGAAGGCCTCAGTGCTAGTGTTTGTGATTGGACATAGGTTTCGCGAAGCAAAAGCGACACTTAACTAGCAAGAACGTATACCGTAACGGCATCGGCTGGACCACGATGATAAGGGGCCGAGCCGTTCTACGGAAGAAGCCTCACCAGCAGTCGGCCTGGTTGCAGCTCCTCCTCGCCGTTGGCCTGTTTCGATGGAGGCTGCCGGATCCTTCCTTGTCGCCGACGTCATGGGCGGCAACGCTGGAGGGCCTCCATCACAGTCACTCACTGCGGGGAGGGATGGGGGCACTACAGCTGACGGGGGCGCCGCTGGTGCCCTCTCTGCACCCAAAAGCCGGACTACTGTGGGGCGACGAAGAGGACAACCTGTTCGCTAATGACGATTTCGAACGTCTCTCGTATCTCTACCGGAGAGCGCACAGTCATCTGATCGCCTATCTAGCCGAAGACCTGCAGGATAGGCCGACCGGAGCTAGTGCCGCCGGACCAACGGTCATCGATGACCCTCAGCAAGCAGATTCCCTCACACGAGAAGTAAGTAGCGGCACACAGCTGTGTGTCAACCTCGCATACATACAATCGCTAGAGAACGAACTATGTTCGGCCAGCCATAGGCGATCGATTACGTACGGATTTAGCCATTGCAGGCCGCGGGCTTTTGCATCGAATTACGCTGAATCCGAGACAGAGTCACGAGCATTCGACGGTACGTGGCCGACCTCCGTGTCGTCGGCGTTAAGTTACCCGTGCGCTCTTTGCCCCATGATACGTCGCTTGCTCTATTTAGACGTCTCCGTATAGCTAGATATACCCTGTAAAGTGTGTTTTTGCATATATATATATATATATGTATATATATATATATATATATATATATA
>MNPL01001917.1:0-17258 GCA_002081605.1 Tropilaelaps mercedesae
TATATATATATATATATATATATATATATATATTTACTTTAGGCTAATTTTTTACGATGATTTTTAGATATGAGTAAACACGCCAATGTGTTATTTTTCTATTTTATGCCTTCCGTTTACATTTTATATGTACTTCGCGTTGCTTTTCCCTGTACAACCGTTTGATAGCAAACCTTAAAGCTCCTTAGGAATTCTATGTTTATAATTTTATTAGTATATACTGGATGATGCAACATACGCATAAGTAGGCTAATTGTCACGTTCACTTACTGGAAGCCAATAAGAGGCATATTTTTAATAACGTGCCTTCAACGTGCTCAATCATTAGAACAGAATATTTAAACCTAATTCTAGTAACACTGATTAAGAAATGACTGAGGAAATATGTTTTCTGTCGTGTAATAAAAGCCAAAAAGTAAGTAAGGAAAACAATTTCCCTGCCGTTCCTTAATCTCTTGGTTGAACATATAACGACAATACGTTAGTGCGGTGGCTCGTTTCCTTCGGAGAAATACGATAGCAGAACAGCAGCCGGGCCGCTATTGGCCATGAGCATTCCTTTTTTCCAAGCGATTTTTGCAAAGCTCGAGCAAAGAAACTGAACTGTACTGGTAAGAGAAAGTTATCAAGTTGAGATGAGAATCCAGTCTAATCAAGGCGATCTTTCAATAGAGGTATTTCTAGGACCAGACGAAGGCCTACCTAAGATAGCAGTAAATACGGGATAATGGTCCGAGAACGGCGGAATACACCAGATCGCTGAGGAAATGTCAAACAGTTTCTACGTCATTACTGCATTACGTTCTTACAGGTACCTGACGCTGGATACGCTATGTCTCTCTAGCTATCAATGACTGAAGTTGCGAGTGCATTGATCTAAGATTGGCCCAAAAGGCCAGAACACATCGCCGTCTCAAGTGATTTCGTTGCCAGCTATAAGTGTGTTCGTCGAACTTGCTGGTTCTGGCAAAGGGGCAGAAGAAGTATTACCGTGCCCAACCTTGATAGAGCTAAAATGTTTTAAGGTGTTACGAGCCCTTTAGACAGCGGACCCTGTCAATCATTATCAATTGAAATAGAATTCTTATCCACATAGGTCTTCACCAGCTCTCCTTCACAGCAGTAGCTCCAGCATCTCTTAATGCAGATTAAGGGGTGCGGATTTAATTCATTTTAGAAATTTCTGTCAATTTCGCTAATTCCAAATCACATATCTCTCAAATGACAATACGTATTGTGACTGGGGTGGTCCGGACTACGTTCGCTCTTTGGGGCTGGGCTTTATTGCCAAAAACATAAATAGTAATCTCTGGCTGCCCGTCATGCCTAAAAATATCGCAAAGTTTTGCAATGAAGAAAGGAAGAAGGCTTTCTAAACCTGATCCGAACATTCTTCCACTCCTCAATTCGCATAAGGTGTCTATTTTCTTTCTTTGTTATTTTTGTATACTTTACCATTTTCGATGTCGACATGGGTAGGTTATTAAAAGCATAAGATCTTCATTCAGGCGGCGCCTGACATTACTTGAATGATTAAATCTGAAAACCCAGTTTTTGGTGTTCATGCTTCCGGAGATGAAGCATGGCAATTCTGGTTTGGCGAGAATGAACTTTATGAAAGAACCTCATTACCCTTTTTATAGTAAACAAACTTCATTAAGGAGAGGCTCGCAGTTTAAAAATATAATTGACAAAAATCGATTGATTCAATAAAACTTAAAATCACGTTAACGTGTGGTACGTTAAAGTGTGGACATTAAGGTGTGGTACGGAATTGTAGCTGTCTGCGTGGTTTCAATTACTGGTTGACACCTAATATAAGACGTAACGTCGTTTCAAGAACCTCTCGAAGTATGTCTCTTCCTATACCATGACCATCGATACTACAAGAAATGCAATACTTCCTAAAACTTCTTCTAAAACATGGAATATTGATTCCACCCATTTAGTGCGCACATTCCAAGCCATTCCAAACCATGGTAAAGGTAGTGCAAGAACGCAAATTGACGATTTGGCAACAGGTCAAGGGTGGAATTCCGGGCGCCCCACTTGTGCTCTTCCTCACAATTAATGAAATTTACTGGTTAATCACAATTTGTAACTTCAGCTTACTATTATGGTGTGTTTCATTTTACATAGAAGATCCGAAAGGCCGTTAAAGATAGTCTGTATACGTCAATATGTGTAGGCAGTGCGCCGTTCGTATTAAATTAACGTTTAATTGATTAATAAGTTGGTAAGAAAAGAAAACGCCTCTATTCGTACTTGCGGGACCTGACTCGCGTTAACCAGTAACTTTAAGTTATCTGAGATTCCAGATATATATGGAAAGTTATACAAGATTTTATAATAATGTTCCTGAAAGGCAGTCGGAAAAACACTCTATTACTATGCTAGCTGAGAAAAACGAACCGCCATTTAGTAAGATTCGATGTGAGAGCCGTAAGATAAATGGAGGTAGTAAAATGTATTTATAATGCATTTAGTTTGCATAAATTAATAAATTAGATGTCGTGACAGGTTCGATTAAATTGTAAATATAACTCAAAGCACACTCATATTTTATGAATTACTAGAAGTGTAAAATACATACTACATCACAATGCAAAAAGGGGTGTCGCAGACTTGACGAGTTGACAGATAATAGTACCTTATAATATTCATTCGAGAAGTTGCTCTCCGTATTTACTAGCAGTGCAAGTGGGCGGTGTTCCTCAAAGAAGACGGCTGATGGTCATACCTATGCCTAGGCTCTGTATACTGGTATAGAACAACATACAATAAGCATGTAGTTTATTGTTGAAACAGATTCTTTTCTAACGCTCCCATTTTCTAAAAAATAATTATACAAAATCGTAGAATTATTACAACATTGACCTATAACCCTTGCTGCAAAACAGCAATTATATTTCATTTGACATCACACGACATAATTATTTATAAATAGAATAGCGCGTGCAAACTTTTTAGGTGATGCGAGTTTTTAAATACTTCGAGGGAATGACTCCCAACGGCAGATGACTGCATTGCGTTATCTTCTAATAACAGACAGTCTCTTGAAGGCAATTGTCAGGCGGATATTTTGACGACAAGAGTGTTTGCGAAAGACTTTGATGCCCCAAGCTTTGCAGCTGCCCGACTTGGAGCAATATCAACAGGAATTGAGTCTTTCGCCATCTTGAAGAAAAGTTGTACGACATGAGTTGTGTAAATTTCGAATCTTGAATAATTTCATTTTAGCAAGTGAGCCAAAAGAGAGCCATCGACTGAAATACCGCGTTAACAGAGACGACAGGCAATAAAAGCATAGGATATACGTATAACGAGTTCAACATAAGCATGCCATCTTAGTATTTCCTAGACAGCCAGACTTAACCATTTGATCGTAGAAGATATCGGAACTCGCGAACCGCGAAACTGCACTAGACCAATCCTAGAAGTCCTTTGCGATGAGCGCAGTAATGACAAGCCGATCTTGTATTTAACGCAGATCTAAACAGAACAAAAACTACACTATTTTCTTAATTTTCGCCGCAACAACGCGAATGCAAAGGTCTAGCACAGAAACGAATCTGGGACGAAAGTATGGTGTCATCTGTATAGGTAATGTTTTTGTAGCGGGACTCTGAGCAAAAGAAAATTGATCAGGATCACGAACATGAACTGTCACAGGAGATACATTTAAGAAGTCCCGATGTTAATTATCTACCGAGACTTTTTAATGGTAATAACCACAACTGCTTACTTCCTGTCAGAGCCATTAGAGTAAGATTAAGCAATAACATTCGATGAACAGATAAGGCATTCAAGCATTTGAAAGTGAGTGCAAGTAATTAAGGGAAACCGGCATATCAAGTATCCCTCTAAGACAAAGTTGGCCATCTTGAATGGCGTTAACGATTTCCCCGATGCCAAAGATGGGCTAGAGCGAGCTTAGTGAAGCGCGACCGCCGAAACTAAACTGGCCTGTTGAAAAGAACTGATCGAATTAAGATGTTGCTTAAACCTGAGCACTACCACTTTCTTTAAAACTTCAGGTATACTATCCGCGTTGACTTTTAATCCGGTTTGTATATAAAAGAAAATTGACTATAGACAGAGGTATGACTATAACAGAAAATTATGCATGTTGGATAGGTTATTCATCTCACGAGGTGTTCAAGCGAATAATTTTAGATACGCTCAATTAGCACTGTGTAACTTTATTCTCTTATAGTATTCTTAAAATGATAGACAATTATACGATCTTATACTGTGAAAGAAGCAATATACGGGTGCTATAAAATAATAAGAATTATGAGGTAAAGATACTGCTTTTTTGTATAAGGCATATCAGTGAACAGAAGACTTGACTTACCCAATTCTGATAAACTTAGAAAAACCTTTGTTGCAATTGAGGAACAACTCTGTTTAAAGATACTATAAGGCCAATTATCAGGGAAATCTTGTGCATAAAGGTATTATTCTAACTATACGCAGTGTTTGTCTTGTTTTGGTTGGATGCCGTATTCTCGCTGCTGTCCGGCATAGTTACTGAACTTGGAGGTATGCTATTTCATGAAGCAGTAGTGTCCCGTGCATGTGGCTTGCTGGTTGTTGTAGGAATAGTAGGAACCACTGAATTCTTTTAAAAAGCGAAGCGATCACTTAAGACGGCAGCAAGGGGCGTGCTTAAGCAATGCTCTAATTATGAGAACCTTAAAAAGTCCAATGCGATTGCAACAGACGAATATACCATATAAATTGTCTGAATGAAATTGGATAGCAAACTTTAAAGCACTATTGTAAAAGAGTTTGCAATTGTGTATGGCATTTTGTTTTCAGGGAGAAGGATGTCTAGAGCGAATAGATGTTGTACGTTAGGTTTCAAAAGGTATAAAAGTTGGAAAAACTCGTCCACCGGAAATTCTAAATGAAAAGGATAGCGTGAAAAAGCTAACGATGGTATTGGTGGATGGTCGCTATAGTTGTTATCTAGTTTTAAGGTTTCAACGCCAGTTGTAATATCTTTATTGGAAGGTAGGCTGAAATCTAACTCATTAAGTAGGGCTCATCATTTTTGAAAATAATGTAAGCAAATGTTTTCCCACTTTAATATTTTTAAATTTCGTAAAGCGTTTTAAAATGATTAACTTCATTACCCATTCCATCAGAATCAGTGTCAATAGTATTGAAACCTCACGTTGTTCTATTACGAATTATAATTGGTGTTCAATAAACTCTTAATCGTTACACGTATTCAGATGAATACCATTTTAGGGTAGGTTAAACATACCGTTTATATTTTTTTATAAGTAATGCCAAATTTGTCATCCTTAAAACCACGGCATCTCAATTGGAGTGTATTGTAACACATATGGTCAACAGACTCCTATTATTTCCTCTATTTAATACTTTGCGGTTTTATCTAGTAAAATAATACTTATGTAAAACTGTTATTTATTGTTATTATTATTTATTGTCAAGTTATTTATTGCCAAGCATAACTATTGTGTAACAAGATGAAATTTTGATTAGGATCAAGATTGTCGAGTTATATATTTGCCTTAATTCGATTCAACATATCTAAACAAAACTTCAGGGCTGTTATTGATTGTACCCCTCGAGCTGCATAAAATTATATTTAATCCAGACACAATCAGTATATAGTTTAACATTATCTGCCGATTATGCATAAGATAGGTGTCAAAGCTAATTTTAGTATAACCGAAAATAAGAAGCCAATGTAAATGTTATTACATCAAATGATTGCAGTAATATAGGCCAGCTATGTTCTACAGGTTTTTTTTATTAGAAACGATCAATTGCGAGAAATGTATCAAATGATGTCCATCCCGCATTCTTAAAGCAGGCTGCATTTAGATCAAGGCAAAGTCATCGTTTTATTGTTGCTGTTGAATGTTAAATTAGCAAATAGAAGCAATAGCTATGAAGTGGTATTGAAATTACAACAGCACAAAGATGTTAGATGATTTTGCACATTCGCCTACTATACAATATAGTTAACATTTAATACCCAAAAAATTGAAAATTAAATTGTATTTACTAAGAATTCTGTAGTATAATAAGCAAATAAATTATTTGGGTTAAAAATCAAACTTTTTGCATACTTTTTGATCACTACAAGAAGAATGGTGTGGTAATATTGTATTAATCATCCTGGTGCAAGTCATGCTTACGCTCTATCGTTATTATCATTGCATAAATCTGCAATGAAGTATTCTTGAAAATTGCATAAGACTAATATGAAGAAAAAAAATACAAAGAACTATTCGTAGTAGAATTAGTGGAATTCTTTTTTACCTACTTTGTCTATAGATTTCACCATATGAATAGCTATTGATAAAATGGTTTGTCAAAACTTAACGTACGCATACATTAGGTTCATGATCTATGAACAATTTCAAACCACAGTCTAGCATATTACTCTAAAAAGTTCACGAAAATCCAGGCTCGTTTCACCTAGAATAATAATGCCTTTCTAGCCGAGAAAGGTGTTTGTTAAAATTTTCCTACATTTTGTATACCATGAAACTATTTTTATCTGGGGTATTTGATTTATCGCTCACTCGTAGGGCGTTTCTGCCCTTCAGTGAGTCTACAAACCCATCATGGTCAAAACCAAATATATGCCAAAAAAATAGCCTTCTGAGTTAGAGTACAAGCATATAAGCTGGGCATCAAGACTTGCCAGTAAGGAAGAGCTACATGACATTATCCTTTCCTTTGTCTATATCGATAAGTAGAATTCGTTCTTTTTATTTATCATAAACTATTTGTGTACTCTCCAATAAAACGAGGATGATACTGATTGTGATAATTATGAAGATAATGGTAACAAAAAAAATGACACATACAATGCATCTGAATGTGTTTACATATGTAGAAAAGCTCGAAAAAATCATGTGGCTGAACTTTTTTAAATGACTTTTTTGGTCGGGGAGCTGATGTTGATGCAATGTTTCGCGCATAATTATTCGTTATTATATTCGTGTTAAAAGCTCTCATTATATTAAAGGTAATAGAAGACTCCTATGCTTAAACTTTTTACTTAATTATTCAAATGGTATAGAAATAAGTGCGCTTGAGAATTTTTGTGGAGTTTCTTTTTATAAAAGACGCTCACATAAGTGACAGAGTGCATGGAAATTTTTATTAAAAATATTTCTGTTTAATTTTATGAAAATACAATTAATAATACGGAAATTACAAAAAATAATAACACGCTAGTTTGAGAATTGCGAACTTAAGCCTTATTTGTACGTTTCGATATTGACAACAGCTGCTTAAAACGTGCAGCTCTAACGTGAGGATTTTGTCCAGCTCAGATGCAATAATTTCGTTTATTTTCATCTTCATCACGATGAAAGTGGGTCACAGAAAAAACAATTTTTAGTGCAGTTGGGGACAGACTTTTTGTAACTGTCAAACACAGAGTACTGCTGTAATTCCCAAAAGTTCTATCTTGTTAGATATTTTAGACATGCGTCTCATAAAATCACGATGTACACACTGGACGACTCACCTTTTGCTCTAAGTTTCAAAGGCTTGACCATAAAGCTGCAACTTACAGAAATCAGATTGTTCCTGCGGCGAACCAGGCCACATGGCTGTCAACTGTCATGGGGTACCCGAATGTGCGGTCATAGCCTATACCTAAGCTGATCAGGAAGTATATATGAATCTTCTAGTCTTCTCATTGGTTTCAGTACTAAATGTCTTCCAGGCTCTGTGCCTAGAAGCTGCGGCAGGTATCGTGTGACGACGCTATCTACGTTGAGCTCAAAAATCACTTCTTCTAAGCTTTTATGAATAGGTTCTCTAGTATAGATATGTCTACACATAATAATGTCAAAGATGATAAAATTTGGTCCAATATTCGCCAGACTGACACGCGTTTTTCTGTAATTCATTTCAATGCTGAGACGGAGGGTCTTAATGAATATTGCGGGTTTAGAGCTTAAATGCTTTCTTCAAAGATTAAGGGTCCAAATTTGATGCCGTAGTCACAAGCAAGGCGTGTCTAAAAAACGGTAGATATTCCAGCTATGGTCTACCAGGTTTCAGTTTCTTCGCCTGTGTCCTGAGAGGGAGAAGCACGGTGAGACTGTCGGCATTTTCATGCAGTCATGTTCTATAGTCAAAAAGACCGGCGAAAAAGACTCTGTTCCAACAATCCGGTTTCTACTTCAATAATTCTGTCCTCAGGAACACCCTGCTTAGTCTTCTGGGTAAATTGACTTCATCTAGTTCCATAACACTATATCTTATATTTTATTTTTCGTTGTGTTACTCAAAAGTAAACATTCTATGCAGGCTTTTCTTTCAAGAATATGTGGCGTTTTTCTCCTGCAGAGACTGTTATCGCAAAAATTGGCAAGCTTAGGCGCCCGGCGTCACTCCCGCCTAATAATTACATTGCTGTGGTCAGTTGGAGATTTGTAAGAGTAACTGCAGCTCAATGCGTTTTTTCCAGCTATACAGGTTTTCTCACTGGAGGCTTCTCGTTTCGCTCGGCGGCACTGCAGTGTCCTCCGCTGAGCGGCTTCGTGGTCAAGTATTAAGGAGTCGCAGTACACGAAAAACTTAATTTAATTAAGCTTGAGTTTACTCCAGGCCACCGACGATTCACACGTAATGTTGTGCAGCGGCGTCATAGATGCGCTTCAGAATCCAAGGCGGCCTACTACTATGCTCTCGAACATTACAGACAGGTGTTGCGGCTTTTTGCAGGACGTTATTTTGCTGGAAAGGCCTCGCCGCAGTTGAGGAATTACACATCTTGGTTATAGAAGTTCATACGAGCATCCTGTACTACAGATAAATCTATATTTTTTTAAAGCTGACCATCAGCCAACATTTACCGTCCACGGTAGCAATTTTTGCATTACTTCGTAAGACCGACCCCACATAAATGTAAATATGCACCGGCGGGGATCGAACCCGTGCACCTACGTGTCTCCTCCAGTAGCAAGGCGCATACGAATGCACCAAGCCACCGAGTTCGACCGACTACAGATAAATCTAGAGCTGTGTTACCATCCATGCTCGGTCTCGACGTCAGCTTCAGTGTCCTCAGACTATTAGTTTCTTAGCCAATATCTTTAGTCTATTTTAATTCAAAGTTTTTGAGAAGCTGATAATTAGTTATCTAGACAGGCATCTTGAAGACACTAGATTTTTTTATTCTCGAGTCAGTTTGGTTTTCGGAGACCACGGTCAATTGAAATCGCTCTTGCAGACCTTTGTCATGACATTTCTGATGCGACCGAGAATAAGTTGGTTTGCCTTGGGTTGTACTTGGACGTGAGGCCACTTTGAATTGTCTGTATCATTCGATGTTCCCACAAATGTTGGAATAAATTGGTTGATGTCGTCTCTCCGAGAGAAGGCAAACGATTCTAAGTAGTAGTATTTAATCTAGCTGGGAGGTTGTTGACATTAGAACACCGTTAAGCATTTGACCCTTGTATGTTCATTGTTAATGTGAGTTCCATTCTGTTTAAGATTTTGGCTGGGCAGTTTTTGTCAATTTTTTCGGGCGACACTTTATTGTTGTTTCGTCTTGAACCCACCAGGCTCAACAATGGCATTTGGACCGCTTTAGAGGACATAAGTGTCTATAGAAGTTTTAAAGCTTTTTGGTCTGGTAGTGAAGAAAAATAAATAAGGACTTGTTTTATTTCGTACATTTCAGAGAGTTGTCAACGTAAAACGGGTCTAATTCGGACCCAGCTTGAGTTATCACAGGCTGTCAAGGAGTTGGGTTTAATCTTTTTGGATTATTGGGTTTAATTCCTAATGAGACGACGATTGGCAAGCTCACTTATCAAAACAGGCACCCAGATATTATGCTGTTATTGCGGTACACTGGAGACTTAGGCAAATCGGGATTTCGCTTGAGAATCTCATCGTGATGTAAAAGACGGTGTCGCCGTTTCTTTTATGTTATGCACTTCTGGTTTCCGGTGGGGGCTGCCTGCAAATGCCCCGCAGGGTGCGTATCGTCCAGAACAATGCTCTTAAAGTGATATTTGACAGAAGATGTAGGGCTTTAGTGGCAGATCCTCAATGACTTATTCTTTTTTTGCAAACTTCTTCCAACCAATAAGTTATACGCGAGTCGTTCTTCCGGCATTTAAGAAGACAAAAAGAAGGATTTCGTTTGAGGTTGCTTTTCCACTCGCCGCGATCACTGGGCGCTCCAATCGTCGCAAACACACGTTTTTAATACCCTTCGGCCTGAGTGAGTTTAACAGGTAGGTTTTAGTTTAGCATCTGCCTTAAACCTGGGGTTCCATCTCTCGTGAAATGAGCGCATTATATTCCGTCAGTAAGTAACCGAGTGAATCGCTAAGCTTGTTGAGGAAATATGGGACAGTTTTGAGCTTCCTCTCTTCTACATTGGGCTACACGCACCTACATTCCTTAACATTTTGATCTTCTATACCTAAAGTTTAACCGCAGCTTCACATCATGTAGGACCAATTTCACGAGTCTACACGCACTAATCCTTACGTCTGTTTTAGGCTTGTATGGAAACAATTGTAGATGAACCAATAAAGTACGCCGAATTTAGTTGAATGAAAAACATTCGTGCAACACGTTCGCTAACGCTGTGACCATAGCCGCATCATTTTTTTAAACAAATACATAGTGGTCTTAATGCATTACTTATTGAAATTGCCATTTCATTTTTCTGTAATGTTATAAATCGTGTCTCAGCAGGTCTATTATTGGCGCTGTATAGTGGACCAGAATTGTGCAACGTGCTGACGTTATTTAGCTAAATAACCTTTCATTCTTGAATTTTTTGTTCTGAGCTGTTGTATGTTTAGTATTGCTGGTTGGATACATACTACAACCATAGTAGATAACATGTTTACTGATTAGTTACTTGAGCAGGAAATAACCGATTATGTGCTTATCTGCACCAGCTTGACACTAAAAACCTACTTTTTCCCTAGTGATTTAAATTGATTGTATGCAGACCGTATACCAGGAATGAGAATCGAAAGACAAACATTTTCAAAGCAGTCGTTATTGTTAAAATTCCAGAAAAGATGAAATCACCCGTGAGATCCAAGAAGTGCATCGTCTTCAGTGAGACTTCAGTGAGAAATTAATTCTGACGGGTCCGAGTGTATTCCACACAAATTGGTACATTCACTTCACAATAAAGATCTCAACCACAATGCATTTTAAACTTTCAATAGTTTGGGAATAACGTAATAATGCTTGATCAACTTTTATAAACCCAGTTTGTTCGACGGTACTGTAACGACTGGTTAAGATACGACTACACGCTTCAAATTCACATGTACTATTTGTTTCAATTCTAGTTAAAAATGACTAATCATATTACTCGTTCATGCAAAAGTGCTATTATTATTATTATTATTATTATTATTATTATTATTATTATTATTATTATTATTATTATTATTATTTGTATAGTAACTTGATATCACAATTTACAGTGTCGCTATGAACGATTAAAAATTTTCATTTATTCAAAATTCGCCATTAATTTGCATAAACGGTACTTTCATTTTGAACCTTTTTTTTTTGTTTTATATTTTGGGTTAAGCATTTGCAACCGACTGCAGCATTTACACATTGCAGCCGTCTGCGCTCATATCCATTTGAACTTTATCAGCTGCTCCACAATGAATATTATAAGACTCTTTCAGTGTGAAAAGTGTAGTGGCAGGTTGGACAAGGAATGTATATTATGCTTCGTCTATGACTTAGACTTCCGCTTTGAGTGGTTTGGACTTGCCCCTAAGAACTCAATTTTATATCGCAAGAATACAACCCACGTGGTGGCTGATGTAAATGTCATCGAGGTTGCCCATTATTGTCAGCAGAAAGTTCAGCAAGACATTCAAAAAGTCACTGATAGGTTTTTCATCGCAGTTCGGTCCCGTCCGTCAATAATAATAATAGTAATAATATGTGCTTCTGAAAGAGACGGCGAACAGTGCCCTTAACCTTACTCAACTGAATTACTGAATTACAACTATTCAATTACAAAACACCCGAACATCATGACCAAATAGTTCTTCAACACAATAACGTCTAAAGACTTTGTTCTATTTCAGGTATTACTTTCAGTCAATGCATAAGTGCTCAAAGTGTTCTTGTTATAAATTTAACATACGTCGTACTTAATTGAACTAAAGCGCTAACAAACTTCGATACAAAAACTACATTAGCGTCGTTAGTTTTTAAAATTTCAACTTTATAATGGCCTCACTTTTAGGGCAACGAGAATATGCATCAAAATAGCGTGTATCAAGAGTGTATAGAGTGCATCGGGAAGGTAGCAGTCATTTCGGCAAATTCAATTTCGACTTTAAAATTTAAAACTTAATAATTATTTTATTTCTGTTATTTTGAAGGTGCTGTTGTGTTGTTCAGTTTATGGTTCAATGTCTGTGCGCACAGATTTTATCTTCTTCGGCAGCAGACAGAAGTTTGTAAGAAAGTCGAATTCACTACAAGGCTATTCGCCACTATATTAAATACGCAGAAATACACGAAAAGTAACTTTTTGATTCATAGTGGATTATGCAGATTCTAGGACTTCTTTGCCACTCTCACGTAATATAAATTATATTTAACCAGCACAATTAACATATGTAGTAGATAATTGCGTAGAAATTAATTTAACTTGAATGCATTATAATCAAACTTGGAGATTTATAGTAACTGTTTATTATTATCAGTATTATTATTTTATGTACTGGTATGCAGCAAAACAATAAAAAATAAGTTGTTGTGATAATGGTATATAATCCACTAATAAGTTGGTAATGTCTTTTGATAAACAGATGGTATTGGTTTTGATTTGTCGCATGCTTTATTAATAACAAAATACTTTTAGCTGTCGGATATTACATTTTTTTACATACGTTGTAAATACGGCAAGCATGTTGTTTTGTTCTCAAGATGATTTCATTACTTGAGTGCACTATGTGATATGGTAAAAGGTTTTAAATGAACTCAACTCTTAAACCAGTCGCGTGAAAACTGAAAATATAAGCGCAGGAAGGACATTGACCCTTAAGCTATGGGAATCGTCTCCAAAACTTTTTTAGCACTTGCTGGAACAATTGCTTCAGTATTACAGGAAGGCGCATTTAAATGAAATAATTGTATCTCTGGCCAGGAAAAATCCTCAATTGGCTAATGGACAGTCGCTACGCTTACCATACTTAATAGTATGGTTATCTATATGAGTTTGTTCGTTTACGGCTCCATTGGGATGAAAGTGGGCAGCAAAAATATTTTGAAACTAGTTGCCACTCATGTCAATTTAGTGAAAAATTTAAGTGGCCGAAAAAAGCGTACCTTATTTCTCTCATAAACACGCAGAAAGTGCATAATCTAATCAAACTTTCCATACGAGTTTTCTCTTGTGTTAGTGCTAAAACATACCCAAGAAAAATACCTCGCACATAAAAGCTTCTATGTTATTTAAAGCAACATGATTAAACAATCTGATTATTCCTTCAAGGTCCACACCAACAATTGCAGCAATAGCATAAATACTCCATATATCTTCACTCTGGCCAGTTATTGGACAAGGTGCGCAATTCTGCATTAATTGGGTATTTTTCACTTATTTTTCCAATACAGTCAAATACTTGTAAAATGCATTTTTACATTGGTGTGTGTGGCATACCACTCTTAATATCTCTTATAAAGCCATTTTTAATGCCTATCTGTAAATTTAGTAGACAACGATAGCAAATTTAAATTTGATTGGACTAGAGAATATAAACTAAGTACAAACCCTGTTTTTACTTTGATAAAATTTTCAGCGAAATAATGCCAGGGGTATTCTGGCAGATGGCAAGATCATTTATCACTCATCGAGAGTGCGCAATACACCATACTTTAGCACAACATCTGCGCAAAATTTTTAAAAAGGGAACAATTTATGAGAAAAAATTTTCTCTAGCTACAGACTGAAGGCGATGTCTAACCTTTTTAAGGTACGAAAGGTGTTAGAATGATAATAAATTAGAGAAACAATAATAATTACTTCTTGAGACCTAAATGTAAAATATGAGCAACTCAAATCTTCCGAAATACATTTTTTAAGCATTTTGTTTGCTATCAGTTCACAATCAGTATCTACAGACCTTGACTAAACGCAAAAAAGTAGTAATCGTAACAACAAACGTTTCAATTCAAAAGTACAATTTATCTACGTTTTATCATTTAAAAAAATGTAAAAACATGAACCAGATGTTTTTATCTTTAGTTAGATGTTCATAAAAGTACTTTTATATGTTACAATAACATCAATACTATATTGTACATCGATTGTAGACGTTCTATCAACTATACTGTTCGCTCGCTTTCTAAATATTCTTTATCAATCTCTTGACAGTTCATAACATTGATACAACAGTAAAGGAGGTACGAGAATATGTGGACAACGCATAAATTGATATGTCACGAGAAATCGATTCTGTTCTGTACCATGCAGAGCATACGCAACATTAAAGACAGTTTGTTGCCCTTTATGCACTTTACCTTTTTCCAGGGGGTTTCGAGTGATCTCAATAGCACTCGCACGTTACTGCAACCATTCAGTGACTAGTATGAGACTTACCAACGCACTAAGATTCCGTGTTCTTTCCACTCCTAGGATCCGTAACCGATAAGACATTACGTCGATACCCAAGGAGCGTATGAGACGAGTATCTCTTCGCTCTTGTCCTGTGTCTAGTGTGCCGGTGGTTCCTACTGAACAAATGCACCAAAAATCGGCTCGACAGAGTGTCGTTATTACGGCCCTGCCTTCCTTTCTGTTGTACCTCCCAAAAGAGAACCCCATCTCCCGGCCGGTTTCTAAAGAAATAGGCCGTTCAAATTACACAAGTCTATGTAACCGCAGTTCTTTCTTATTGAACCTCTATAAGCATGATGGCGTTCTGCCAGGCACTTGCCTTGCTCCAGACTTCGCGATCCATCATCATGCACCTTACGATCACCAGGAGAATGTTCGCAGGGGAATCGATCACAGTATTCAGTGCTTCATTCAAGGCAAGACAGTGTAACATTATGCGTGTCACGTCAGAAGGCGCACCAGTCCGGGGCGGATATGGCTATACTAAGCATGGGTGTACTATACTTGTACCGATGTATAACAACCTGATGACGCTTATTCGATATACTCGATAGCGAAATGTTAGACTGGTGAGATGAACCAATAAAAAGATATATTTCAACTTTCTAAAATTCTGAGAAACTCAACTATGTTGGAAAAATGTGTAGTAAATACGCACGTCGTATTTTATTCTGATGAATGTGCATGCTGACTCGTGCAGATAGAGCTGGATAAAGCAACGATCTCAGAAGAGGTAAGCAGCCTGTCAGAATCCTTATTGAACGACGGTGTTGTGATTCGTGTTGCAAAAAGGGTGCAAAATTTTACAACGTAGGCATGTCTCATTTGGAAAGTGGTCATTCTTGTTACGTACTTCATCGACACCGGTAAGAATCTTAAACAGCTCCCTTTTAGATTTAATCAGCATCAACCTAAGAAAAATAGGAAACTCATACTAGAGGGCTTTTGCAAGATTTAGGCAGAAGTGTGAAAATTGTTAGACGTAAGTTGAATCAGAACGTTTGTTGACTAGCATCGTCTCTTCAGTTACTTGGTAGTCATCTAATAGAACAGCGGTGGAGACTTGTGAAAATCCGGAAAATATAAACTTTGAAGAACTGGCTCAAACAGAAACCTAAAGTAGTTATCATGGATTCTATATTTCTGCTGATGAGCTATCTATAACTGCAACTGTTCGTGACATGCTTATATATATTGCTACACCAAACGTTTTTCAGCTTTTCAACTCTTGTATGCAAAGTAAAATCTTTTAAGAGTTTATGTAAAGCATAATTTTCCAAGTATACGGAGATTTACCTCTTTACCACGTTTCGTTAGAAATGCTTACATAAATCGTCTAATATTTAATGAAACAATTTAATTTGGCTGGAATTTCTTTAAATTATTTTAATGCCACCCCGAAGCTGCAAATAAAATGTTAAAGCATTTTCCTAAACAAATTTTCAAAGCACTATAGCATCTTTAATTGAAAAAATAATTTAGTATTTTAGAAAATTGATAGCCAACTACATCATATATATTTTTTAAATAGAACCACTATACTGACGTCGCGCCCATTCATTATTAGTAGTAAGAAAATGTATATATATATATATATGCGTAAACGTATACGTGTATATATATATATATATATACGTGTAAACGTATACGTTCAAACTTATATATATATATATATATATATATACGTGTAAACGTATACGTTCAAACTTAGAGTCTTTAGAGGCAATTTTTTCGAATAAGAAACACTTACTTTTCGATTGTTAGTTGCCGACATCAATCCCTTAAAGACAATGTGCTTGTACTATGTTTCTGTATATGGTTTGGTCATTTAGTTCTAGGTCGCTTTCTTAGCCTTGCAAAGAATAAGGAACAGGATATAAAAAAGGTACTATTTATTGAGAAACACAATACAAACATCATAGTGACGTTTTGAGTCAATCAATCATCTATTTCGTACCCATATTTGAATATAGATTCAATTTATTAGGTAATAATAAGAATAATAGCTTTTGTGACCTGCTTAGGTTACCGGCTAATGAAAAATTAACAAACATGGAGAGAGCATTGTTCAGTCCATAAAATGAACAAGTGAAGGACCCTTGATCCTCAGCTCACTAGCGGCGAAGATATTTTCACTATGAGGACATTGAACGCCTTCAGGCAACCGCTTGGAACTGCAAACTGAAGTTACAAGCAGTAACCCTACATAGGCCCTACATAGCCCAGAAGATTGTAATTTTTCCAGTCACTGCAAAGCACTCTGTTGCCCCTAAACATGGCATAATTATTATCCTATACATTAGTGGTAGTTCTATCTAAGAATTCTAACTTATTCCACGGCTCAAGCTTAAAATAAATTTAGACATGACCATTCGCTATATCTCCATCTCGTTTTAATAGAAGGCTGTAAGCGTTTTGTTAGGCATTGTATCCGTAGTATAAAATCTTGTGGTCGCGAGTCCATAAGAAGCCATTAGATACAGAAGCATCTCCTAGAAGTACCTTAAGCCTGCTGAGTTTTAAGTAGCTGAATAGTAAATACCAAACTTAAACGTCCATAAGAATTACATTTTATATATATATATATATATATATATATATATATATATAT
>MNPL01001918.1:8176-58495 GCA_002081605.1 Tropilaelaps mercedesae
ATTTAAGGACTAACTGTAATCTAAGCGAAAGCGCGACGGACGCAGTGATATGTTGAGTTTTCCGCTGTGTTACGTTGCAGCCTTTAGCTGTTACTAATAACAAAATATCGAGACTTCACTATAACTTAATCATATGCATTATATTCCTGCGAGCCATTGGCGGCTACTTAATGCAGTTTTCGAGTTAAATATCTTAAAGGGCGTATAATACTTCGAGCGTCCCTTCTTGTGATGCATAGCCGTTAGGTGAACCGACATATAAGAAAGGAGCGAGCTAAAAAATTAGTTTACCGTTGGCTTATTAAAATTAGCTCTCATTAAAAATAAAAATTTACTGATTCAAAACTAGCTCAAGCTGTAGAGAGAGAAAGGAAGGAAGAAAGCGGGGACCCTCAATTAGTGTCTCTTCCCTGTAAGAAGCTTACTGGTGCCTCTCGGTAAGCTTCGTGACATCCGCTTCTCTACCACATGCTCTGCACTTGGCAAGACTGAATTTTAGTAACGGACTCGTTTCAAGTTTATAACCCTTTAGCATCTCGTGGAAGCATTTATACGTACCCGCTGGCGAGATCGGATGGCCAGTAAAGCTTTTAACTGAATAGGCCGACTCAGAAAGTCCTATTGCTGTACTCTACATTGAGACCCTGCCTGTTCTAAGTTCGCAACTTTTAGGCAACTAGCCACCACGATGACTATCGAATGGTATTGGTATGCCACCGATTTATTAGTAAATCCCTAACAATATAGGTATATTTTACATTAAATTCTGTTAGACTTCCTGCAACTTGAATACCCCGATGAAGTCATGATCGTTTTTGAACAGTAATTACGCAAATTTTCAACAAATTCCAATAATTTCACACAAGGTAGCCTAAATTGTACGTTATGAAATTCGCAATGGACGTGATAACAAATTGAATATGTTTACAGCTTGATATGTCGTTTGTTATTATTTGTCCCGATAGCTCGTAACGACTTAGAAATTTAAATTATAGCTCTTTAGGGTTAAAAAAAAATAGTGTTAATAACTAGATATACTTTAAATGTGAAATATATATATTTACATCATCGATGTCTACAACCTCTCTAAGAGAATTTCTGCCCCCTTGCTGTTCTTTTGCTTAGCTATTTCTGGTCTGTCCTTTGTAAGAGCATTTTTTGCCCAGTTTTTTACATCGATATCTTTAGCTTCAATTAAACTAACGCACAAAAAGGCTCCTCGATTACACTTCCACCATGATCGAATAACACTTTCCCCTAGCTGGTTCATAACGAGCCGGGAAAACTCTGCTTTGTCTTTTTCTCTGTCACTGATAAGGAGTTTCTTAATGAAAAAATGTCCTTGCCTTCTTTCAATGATGTGATCCTCAATGCCTTTCTCATAGGGTGTCTTGAGTAAGTCTAACACCCTAGACATGGCATTAATTCGAAATTCCGCGTCAGCTGAAAGTATGATGTCCCTGACAACTACAGAGGTCTCGCCTGCAGTAATGAGCTCTTCAAGGTTGTCACAAATACTTTCGATGAGTGTCTTTTGCACAAGTTGGCGTAATTCTTTACGACGAATCTCAGGATCCTTCTTTGAATTTTTGTTGCCATCGCCCCGTTTTAAAAGATCAATTGTTTCGGGATTAATGACTCGAGGATCTCGTCCGACTATGAGATATGCAAGCACCTTCAAGCCGAATTTATCCTTTAAAAGGAAATCACGGTTTTTCATCAGTTCAGAGATAACTGTTTGATTGAGCATAACCGTATCATCGACGACATCCAATAGCCCCATCAACACCTGAAAAATGACAGAATATTGCGAAAATGAGCAAAAACACAATACGCATTTATTCCTTGTACAGTTAGTCTATACTTTGGTTTTATATACATGTTTGATTGTTTGATTGCATGCTACTCGTCCGGAAACCAATTCCGAAATGCAACACAAAGCAGACTCATAAATTTGTCTACGCGAGTTTCTCCCGATAACAGCTATTTTGGGTTTAATGCAGAAACCCTAGTACTAACTTCACAGCCAGCTCTATAATAAAGTAGCAGTAAAAAAAGTAGCAGCACACATTTTTTGAGTGTTTGAACATAGTGAAGCATTTCCCAATTACATTTTAGATATATTCAAGAGATATCTTTCATCAAGAGGTATATTCAAGATATCTACTTTAAAATCGATTAACAATTTAAAATGCAGGCTCAGCTATACTTTCCGCTGCGTTGATAAAAATAGTTGCTATACCATCGAGGATATAGTTAATTTACGAGTTTCATTAAAATACGGAACTTCTATTTTTGTGCGTAGTTAGACATTTTATAATTTTTATGACATTAATATATTGTAAAGGGGCTATAGGTAGAGTCATCATTATCAACTGGTAGCCGATGCTTACACTTTATTTTGAGCATGCGAAATTGTCAACAAATAAAACTTAATCGTTCATGAATGTACTTCCACAAAACGATATTTTTCACCACATGTATGTGTTTCAACATTATTTACTATCGTTGTAGTGAAATATACAAGCTAGCTTCTTTTCAAATTCGTAATGTCACTCTAGTCTTTTCAAACTTTGTTAAAGTTCAGTTGTTTCGATTTATTTAGTAAAATCAAGGTACACAGCACTCCCATAATATACACCAAAAATGAATAAATATTCAACTAATATTTGTATTTTGTTCGAGTGCATTGTTTGAGTCAATGTAGATCCAGTAAAATACCACTTGATAATCACACTTGAATAAATAAATTTTAATCTTTGTCTTTTAATATTAAAACTCTACCTTGTGGCCTTGATTATCTGTAGCGATTTTACTGATGAAAGGCTTAAAGCTTTTTGCGATAATTTTCCTCTCTTTGGCAGTCGAGTGCCACACACACTGAAGGGCTACCTGCATACCCTCTCTCGTATGCAGGATTTCGACGAGGATGTGCTGTACCTGACGGATCATATCAAGTAGTTCTGCTTTATCCACAAGAACCTCGAACAGTTGATATAATAGCAGATGGTATAGACCGTATTTGATGACGCCTTTGTCAGTAAGCTTTGAGAGTCTGTCCTGGAATAATGATTTATTTGATTTCCAATTATCGAAGCGCAACCGAAATATATGCAACCCAAAATATAATAGGTATATAAATATATGAGAACGTTATATTTTGGCAAAAAACAACTCAATAGCAATAATAAAAAATTTTAATTATCAGTGACACTAGAAAGCTTACTCAAAGCTATTAACCTCAATTCTCAAAGCAAGCGATAAAGTATCACCTATAAGAATCTGCATAGAGACAGGAGTCAGTTCGCCAAAGATGACAATCACACGGCAGCAATTTCCTATGCGTTTTATAGATAGAGTTGATGAAATATCCATCAAACACATTGATGAAAACATCGATTTTTCAATTCCCTCTGATCAGATTTAGAGATACGGTGGAACCTGTGATATTTGTTTTGTAAATAATTATTTCACGCATATAGTGGTGGCTTTTAATTATTTAACGGCGTTTTCGAAATCTGACCATTATCTTTCTCGGTCAGCCGTTTTCCAGAACATAAGTCCTTGTACGCGTTTTACGAGAAAAACAATTCATGCTAACCCGAAAACCTTGTATGGAAAAACTTTTTTTCTTAAACGTTTTCGATTTATTGCAGGTCCTCTTAGTGTAATTTGGAAACATAGACAAGCGAAATAACCTGTAACTACTTGAAAACTGTTAAGTAATATTTTTTAACAGAATGAACATTTATTCATAACCGAGCTTGGGCCAATGATCTTTGTCGAAAAATTTGTCGGCTACCAGATTCGACATTGCGGAAGGGCTTTGTTCAAGGATCGTCGGTCTGAAACCTACCAACTCAAGAAATGTTCACTTTGGATAAAAAATGGTCCTATACTGTATCTATAGATATAAAAAAATATTCTCCTTCAGTCTCTCTGTTCGAGATATAATAAAACCCGAAGTAAAACACGATGAAACACTATAATCATATTTTTGAATATAAATGAATTCTTTAACGTTTATCGTTTAATATGTCTAAGGAGAACTACGCAAAACCTGGAGTCGCCTACAAACTATCGCGTTAAACTTCGAAAATTTCAAAACCGTTTAAAAAATAGCTGCTATAAAAAGCCCATTATAAAAATGTAATATACCTGTCTAATACCTTTCAAAGGGAAAGTTTTGCAGATAAGTAACTTTTCAGACCTTTAAACTGAAATACAGGCTGTAAAAGGTATGTGTGTGTCTCGGTACATACCCTAAAATTGGTGAGCATGTTTTCCTGTGTGCTTCGTTCGGTGCACTTTTCATAGGCTGCCCTGAACGTGACGGCATCTTCACTTTTAAAGTAAACTAACTCTTGAGAATAGAACTCTTGAGCCATTTCTGCCCGTTTCTTGCTATTGCAGAAGTCATCATACAGCACAGATATGACTTTCGCGGCCTCTTTGTGAAGGAACAGGTCTGGCACGCGGGTCTGAACCGCTTTGTAGATAGCTTCCCTGTGAGTTGTACTACCATAGCGCAAACATGCCAAAACAACGTTTTTGGCATACTTGCTTTTAGCATAGTAATTAATCTTCTCCTTAATCTCCTCGAAAATAGAGTTCTTGATCTCATGACTACCATTCGAATACAGGCATTCGACGACACGTGAGGTATCATGAGCTTCAATGATATCAACTACCCTGCCCGCAACTAACCGATGCAGTTCATTAGCGACTTTTTGCTTCTCTTCCGAGCGCATGTCAGATCGGCGCAACTTCTCCCAGAGCTTCTTAGCATCCAACTGAAGTTGATAGAATTTATTTTCTTGTTGTTGGCGCATCTAAATAAAAATATCACAAACTTGGATTATAATTATAAGCCTCCGCTCATACATTTTAGAGATCTTCTCCAAATAGATAAACAATTACTGGGAAAATTTGGACAAAAGTATAAGCCCATAACGGTTTTTCTCTGTCGTAGTTGATCATCGCTTCCATAACTTTTTGGGGTATGGCATCTTTCCTTGGAACATGATTATTTCAATCCGATACAGTATGAATTTATCTGGTTGGGCATACGTTGTTTGAAGCCCTGAAAAAGTTGGTTTTTAATACTTTAAAATAGTACTAAGACTGAATGAAAAGAATAAAGCTTCGGTTTACCTTTTTGCGGTCCTTTCGCTTCACTTCAAACCACTTTAGCTTACCATCTTTTTTTTTTTTACTTGCACTCCTTGGTTTGTCTGTACAGCCTGATAATTCTCGGATAAACGGCTTCCTTTGCTTGAAAGCCGTTGACTGACCAGGGCCGGCTGATTTCATGACCTTTCTTGGAGGAGCACCATTCCCTTCTGTATGAGGGCGCTT
This sequence comes from Tropilaelaps mercedesae, assembly GCA_002081605.1. Taxonomy (NCBI): domain Eukaryota; kingdom Metazoa; phylum Arthropoda; class Arachnida; order Mesostigmata; family Laelapidae; genus Tropilaelaps; species Tropilaelaps mercedesae. Next base: position 13,535 of record MNPL01001918.1, read on the forward strand.
CGATCCCACTAAAGTCTTCCCAGGGGTCTTTCCAAAGGCCTTCCCAGGGGTCTTTCCATTCGTCGATGACTAAAATCATAGGAAGTATTCGCCAGATATGAATGTCAATTCAGAAATTTAATTGGTTGCGATTACACAGAATCCCCACGGATAGATTTTCAGTTTTGCGTAAGTGGAATGCGTAAGAGCACCATATTGAGTTGGTAAAATATTGGCGAAAAATAAACGGAAATGGTTCTTCAGGGCATAAACCATTCAAACCAAACATTTTAAGGGATTGAGCTTAGGAAAACATGTCTACCGACATAACACAATATATACTAAATACACCATGTTGTATATCAGAACAAGCTTTATAAACTCATTTTAATAACTTCGAGAAAGCGTAGTGCAGCTAAGATTTATTTGAATAAAACCTATGGGCCCAATTATTCGTGGTCGGTTATTTTTTAATTGACACGAAGTAACGCCTAGAGCAGAAATATGATCAAAATGCCCAAAATGCTAAAAAACAGCGTATGTTTTCTTACAAACTCATTAAAATTGCGTTTAATTTGTTCAAGTTCAAATACCTCACTTACCACCTTAACTGCTGCCTTCATACTGTCGGTTTCTACTTTGTCACCCATTACAAATCTTGAATAGTGTTAACTGTAATGCCGTTAAATTGGAAAACCAAACACGTACGTCTCTAATTATGTTAGTATCCTAATTATGTCTGTACATGAACATTCCGCAGTATATACACATTTCTTAAATGCACAAAGAAGGTCGACGCTGTATATGTGGTATATGTAATAATGACTGTACGTAATAGTTAACGTAACTGGATAACAAAACAAAAATCTGCAATGAGCGATTTAAACATACCTTATGACGAGTGCAATATGAGCTCGTTTGACTTATGCACGTGCGCTGATGTTTACAGTAAACAGTGCATTTAATAACAACGCAGTGTCCAGAACCCTTGACTACAGTTGATTAAAAAGACCATTTTCAAGTTTACAGACTATGCATTGTACCAATAAATTATTTCTTATCAGCGCTTATGTGCTTTAGAAATCCAATTATGCTGCGTCGAATCCAAGCAATTGTATGAAGATCTTTGCCGTTAAAATGAAAGACAGTTTGGGTTAACTCGTCTGCTTGATGAGGCGCCATGCTCAAACAATAGAATCCTTGAATCATATGTGTCTGTCTAAATAATATCAGTAAACTTACATTGTGGCAGGTTCTGTTAATATCTTATATATATCTATCACAATGTCCTGAAGACGTTTCATAACCTTGGTTGTCAACCAATCAAATTGTGTGCATGCGCAAGTATAATAAAAGTGTAACGGAAGTGGAACAAATGGCTTTGGGAAAAGACAGCGAGGCGCACGCGTCACAATTATTAGGGTGTGACAAGTATCCTTAGATGATTTCGCATGTTTTTACTCTTCTGTGAATTAGAAGGTAACAAAGTACATTGATCTGAGCCTCTTTTATATAAACTGCAGAAACTATAAAAAAACTGATACTTAATTTACACCTACATAATTAATTTTCTATATAAGACCATTTATGATTTGCAACAAATTTTTAACGTTTCCGAAGGGCAACTTGTTAAGAGTAATATTATTTCCTCCCCTTGTTTTATTCTTATTGTTTTTTTCACTCACTCGAGATTTAGAGATTTTGTATTGAGTAATCCATATTCCAGTTTTTTTTGTCATTGAAGGTGCGAATACGCGTGTATTCGTTAACTGTCTTAGCTGGGTATAGTGATGCGTTATGCATATCTATCATCTTATTTTTCTGAAGCTTAATCGTAAGAAAAGCACTATTCTTGTTCGACTAATAAACATGATGGTGCTTATACTCAAGTTCAATTGAATTACTCGCCGCGAACTTCCTACACACGCGGATACGACTTATATTTTCTGCACGTTAGTCATAATATATTATGAACAAGATAACGATTATTTAGAATGGCATGCTTTTCGCCAGTATGATTTCCAGGTTTGTCTGAGTATTTAACTTGGTATTCTCCCTGAGAATAGATTTTCGGCAATTATTATGTACAAGCAGTATCAAATGGAGCTTTGAAACCACAAGTTATTATCCGAAGATCGCTCTTAAACCATCTGTAAAAGCGTTTGATAGCTCCTTGGCCAACCGAGGACATCGAAAATGTTCGTAGAATGTTTCAACATAGGAATTCTGCAGGCGCGGGATGTTTATGTAAACGATCGAGGTCTATGGCCTTGCAAAAACCAGTCCTGCGTCGAGAATGTCCATTGAAGGTGATTTCGATACCATGCCGTAAGAATACAACATTTTGCCTCACAAATTGCCTCACATTTTGTCGACGTCAGTTTTGTCTGCCCACGTCTCTATATTACACTGTCTTGCTGATTATTGGTGACGACTTGTTAACAACTTTATTAATATTTGCCGACTAACCTTGATGCAAACCGATTTTTCCAATAATTAGATGTTTGCAATGATCGCATTCAGCGAATAACGTACATTTGGTTATGCTCTGTTTGCTCCTTCATACGGCTATTTTTCAGGGATTTAGGAAATCAGAATTAAATTTGGCATTCACTTCAGCACCGGATGTGGGCTCTTTATCGCACAACGCGCGTGCTAGGTGTCGCTTGCCTTATACTGACGGCATACCTATGCCTCGCGTTCTACAACTTCGAGGCAGATGTCGAACGGCTTCGTGCGCACCATATAACTCATCTGAATCGACCAGACGAGAAACAAGTGGACCATCATCTTGTCGCCAATTTTAAAAATCTCATGCAGAAATCTCATGCGCAAAAAAAAAAAGATATGCTAAAAATCACTGCTGAAGGCTGGCGATCTTCCACCACGGTAATTGTCGTTTATCCGAACTTAAGGTCTTTAAGGAACGATAATCTTAGAAATCCAGAAACTATGTACTCACGGGCGTTAGGGTACGTACTTCCAATGTAAACTAGTTTTATCCACAGTTGACTTTAGCTTATGTGGACTTTAGCTTAATCTACAGGCAGTTCTTCTTATAACCTCCTTTATTGCAGTCCCTGATAAATAGTCACAGGTTAGAGATAGCAATTTGATCTACTTAAGAATAAAATACACTGAAGTTTTACCTAAAGAAAGCAGGATACTTAATTAAAGACGGGATTGGTAAATGAGGACAGTTTTATGAGGTTCAAGGAATCTATTATCTAAAAATTAAAATTTCGAAACAAAATCGCAGTTTGCTGAAACAAATTTGCATATTTTATAGGCTAAAGTGTGACTGTTATTGTCCGCCAATGGTCAAAGAAATGTATTTTTCACCATAAAAGCTATAATGAAAAATATAAAAATTAGTTGTAGCTCTTTCCTTGTTACAAAATATAATGGGTACGTTTAAACCACTATGTATGCTAATTGGCACACAAATACCAGAGTATTCAAAAACACCTTTGTTTTTGGTGGTAGGATGTTCGATCAGAGCCTGTCGTTCCTCATAATCTCTTGGCCCCTCATCTTTTGCATCTTCGAGTTGCGTATGTAGTAAAAACGTTCCTGCTTCCATCGATCGTCTTCGATAATTTGCACGATCCTTACGAAGTCGAGAGCGTCTTACAAGGCTATGAGACCCAACTTGCCACAGCTGCTCCATCAGAAAATGTGAGATTACTTTTCTAAGAGACCGAAACATATACCGGTATCAAAATGTGCCATGACCAATTTGCACTTCGTAAGAAAATAAACAAAAATAGTTAGGTCGAATATATCATCTGTGGTCTGGCAATAAACCGATAAAAAATACAAACTGTTTGAAAAAAGATCATTGGTAGTGTTTCTATGCCAGGTCTTTGTAGTCTGTAAGCCGCGTATGTTTATAAGTGTTCGTCATAAACACTTGATTTGTGAGCATAGACTGAATCATAATCCTAGCTCCTAACATTTATTTATTAACAGAAGTTCAATCTTGGATAGGTAAAAGTGAAGTTTCTGATTTGTTAACCCTAAGGGTAGTTTTTTAAATCTAACGGAGGCAGTATTTTACATTTATTTTGTAATGCAAATGCATTTGCTTTAAAATCTAATAATTTTATGCGTATAAATTTTAGGAAAAACACGCTGCTAACAGCACGTGGAAACTCGCAGAATCGTGGGTACAACCACGACGGGGAGTGGGTCCCTATTCTGGAGAGGATGGAACTGGCTTTGGGCACGTGCTTCATCAGCTGAGTACCTCTGAGATACTGGCAGCCGACATTGCTAAAAAGGGTACCCAGTTGAAGCTTCTGCTAACACTCCAGGGAGAACAACAAGCATTCTTCAAGCCAATGTTGTCAGTAAACACTGTTGTATATCGTTCCTTAAGGTAACATACCTGGAAGCGTTAATTTATACTAGAATAATTCAATACATGGAGTTCCTCACGACGCTAGTGTAAAATGCCAAGTTGATTCAAAGAGCATACAGAGCTTTCGATTGCTACGTTTCATTTATAGTCATAGGCTACGAAGAGCGGGAAAGAACTAGAATCTTAATTTGCTTGTGAACTTTACCCGTGGCGCTGTTAGCTACCAGTGACGTACAGTCTGAAAGTCACCGAGGTTTGGGTTTTGTACGGAAGTCACATAATGTACCAATCATATTTCTTTGACATCCATTTTCTAGGAGCTTTAGTCGACCAATTAGTGCGACAAGGTCTGTAAACGAACTCGCGCAGAAAGTAAATCAAGTCACGATAGCCCTGAGTGGGTACAAATAACTGTTGAAGAATTAAAATCGAAACTATTCTACAACTTCCTCTTTGAGCCCTTTTTGTAACATATAATTCTTTTCTGAAAAATTACAATAAAAACACTGCTATATTACTCACATACAGCAAACAGTATGAAACAAAACTGGAATATGCAGACGCCTTTAAGAGTGTCTCAAAATAAAAGCTCTCACATAGCTCTCACATCATGATAAAAATTGGTTTAACTAAATTTGCATTTAAATATTCAATGCAATTAAGAATCACCGCTAAATAGCCAACAAGTGGCATGGTTCGCATAATCATAATATTATTGCGTGACCTTGAGATTACAAACTTAATATTATATTTACAAATACACAAGTAAAAAAGCTTTAGCCTCTCTTAATAGCCAAATAGCTTTTTCCAGATTACACATACTGGAAAAGGGGGCGGGATAAGAATATGAAAATTTTAAAGTCATTACAAACAAATAAGCACAATGGGCATCTAATAGAATATGATGTTAAAAACTTAAGTTTTCTCTCTTAATGCTTTGAGCAAGGGCAGGGAGGATTATTGACCTTTCCGTCCTGACAATTTCAGCACTAATGGGATATTTAATGAATCCCTCTCCGCAGTGCTTAGCTAAAACCAGACATGTAAATATAGTTGGTATAAAATCCAGCTTTAATATTAGTTTTTAATGGTCAACCCTATCGAAGGCCTCTGAGTAGTCAAACACTTTCTCTGTTATTAAAAAGGTGCAATTGTGTACCAAGTGTGCTAATTAATTATCAAATTCTCTTTTAGTGAAGCTACGTTGGTCTTTATCTAGCAGGCCTTGTGATGATAGAAAGTTAAATATATGGTCTACGAGAATTTAAATAAAATGCAGGCGATTGAACATCGTGCAACGAGTCTATACTACTGAGTGTTCGATTGCGAACACTTCTATGCGTTTGGTTAATATGAATTATCTAAAATAGAGACAGGGCCATCTTTACAAGATTTACCAAACAATAGGCATAAGGTTCTGTAACTACGAACGCAATTATTTTTTTTAAATATATGCAGTATAGAATTTGGAATGAAACTGCATTTATTCGGCAGTAATCATTTTTTCAGTTATAAAAAGTGTCGGGCAGGGAGTTTCTGAGTGGAATCACATGATTCTGACAACGGTGAATCTCTCTGAAAGACAAAAATAGATGGAAAAAAAGTGTTGAATATTTTTTCCATTTCGCGATCATCTTTTACAATTCTACCAACATCCTTTATCGAATTAATATTGTTATTATTAATATTATATTAATATTGTATATCTAAAAAAAGGGTTTTTAGTTTTAAAATTTAGGTTAAATTATATTATTATTTGGAGTATCGTGCGTGCTCTGCAAAGTTTCGCTTCATGCGCGTAGTATGACCACTTCTATTATCCTCTGGATTCCAGCTACTTGATCTCTTCAAGTTTTAATATAAAGGCTAAAGCTACATTTGAGAAACGTGTTTTACGATAAGGTCATAAATAAAAGGTTTAAATCTATTGTAAGTGTCCTTAACCTGGCGTAACCTTTTCGAGTCGTCCTACGACTTCAAAAGGTTATGCCAACGTATCTCAGAAAGCTGTCCCCTATTTCATCATAGTTGCCTTTCCAAAATTGCATCTACATCGTCTTTGTTCGATAGAACAGTGTAACTAAATATATTGAAGCCTTATGATTATGAACTCTTTGATCAAGTGGAATGGGAAAGATTTGCTTTTTGCAGTTTCTCACAAGGTAAATCACGGTAAGGCGGTAGAAAAAGGGGGATATTGACTATACTGCACAAAAACCAGAGAACACTGCTAAACAAGTCAGAATTGAAAGGGTGGGCTATAGAGTTATGAGTAGTATATTTTTAATAAAAAACTAAATAAATTCTTTATTTTCTACGGCTTTTTGACTGTAACTACAGATCTGAAATAGACATTAACGAATCAGAAATTCTAAAGCTCTACTCAGACCACATCATCGGGCGAGACGAGGCTAACAATACGACCTACTATTTAATTCTGCAACAACAAAAACAACTTTACAATTTTCTGTAACAGGTTAACCAATATGTCTGTAACTACGAAGAATCGCTAGAATAGATGACTGTAAGTCTATTATTCAACTTTAAAGGGGCTTAAATGAAGGTACACATTTCGTAAAGATAAATCTGTGTATTAAAACAACACAAAAAAAGCATCTAAAATCCTTTCGAGGCGTCTGTACTACCTAAGTGAGCGATATATGGGTATGCTTATTACACTTGAATATTTACCGAATCCTTAGTTAACAACTTTGTATTTAATCATAACAGTTTGCTTATAACCAATGACGGAAAATATATAACATTTCCCGTCATTCGTTTATTATATGTTATATATATGTTTGTATGTACATTATATATATATTATATATTTATTGGTTTATTATATGTTATATGTTCAAACAGTACAGATCTTTTTATATAGATGTAGTGACGATTGGCGGCGATGTGTTACACAAAAAACGATTCTAAAGCTAGGACCTTTTATGACAGCTACCAGCGCGGCCATATAATTCGTGATGGACCGTTCGCCGGATCGGATCGACATAACGGAGAAATAGCAGCGTTTCACTTGGCAAGGTTGCTGGGTGTACATAGGACACCTTTCGTTGCCGGGAGACGAATAAGTCTTGACGAAATTCGCCAAAAAAGCACTCCACGACTCAACTTTACCTTCTACCATGAAAGCGAGTATTTTGTCGTTCAATACATTTTCGGTAGGTATCATCTCCTTTAAATAATTTACAAGCAACCCATGCATAAATCCCAACTTCTCCGTTTTAAAGCAAAAATTTAGAGTTCGATTATTTTTTTACAATCATGCATAACGCTTTGCATAAGCGATACACGCATACAAGCAGATCTTAAACTTTTCCGATCATTTCCTTTTCTAAAGAGCGATTGATCACGATCAACAGCTTGAACAAAAAGTATGCATAATTTATTCTTCTGTTATACAAAGGGTCTATTGATAGTGTAATTGTAACAATTTAAAAAAGCCAGTTTTAACTGAATTGAAGTACCGCAAAATAATGCGCGTGTCTTTTTCCATTTTATATATAAATTGCTGTCTTGTCGTTGTACAGAAAGACATTACGTAACATTCTCTGGTACTTTTTTAATGTGCTGCAAAACCTTGACCGTGTGCTAACCCTTCTATTGACTTATTTTCAGATGGCAGAATGTGTTTCTATGGCAAGTGTTATTATTGCAAAAAACACAATGGCGTTTGTGGCGACGAGTCAGGCAAATTAGAAGGTGCAGTCGTTCTTATGCTTCCATCTCAGTTTCGCCTTCAGTCGCACAGAAGTCCGTGGCAAAGAACATACAGAAATGGTGTATACGCCAGGTATGGAGCATTCAATACAAAGACATATTCAACAAATACGATAGCGGTTTTTATTTGGACATACTAATAGTACGAATTACAACATTTTATATGTGTAAATGCATAATTAGTGTACCTGATTTTCTGGGAGTGAGGTTAAAATAAGATGTTCTGTCTGTATTCTTCTGTCTAGCCCTTTTTATGCATAAAAGCCATAGACGTGTGAAGTATTGATCTAAACGACACGAGCTATTTTAGATAATTTTACTTAATTTAGAAGATGTAGAACTGGATGCAGTGATAACGTAGTTTAACCGAACCGAAACAAAATGCTACGTCAAACAACAGTACGGAGATATTTGACCTCTTTGATCCCTTTCGGTGTCAGACCGTTCTATTATACAATTTGCTAACATAAATAATAATAAAAATTTGCTATTACAAGGTAATGTGCGATATTCTTATCCAGCTATTACTTTATTACAACGTTTCCAATTTAATAGCTTGAATTTAGTTTTTTTCATTTGAATTCACTCATTAGTCTTAGGAAAATCCAGAGTGGTTGAAGTTCAGTGTGTTACTCAGACGATGTCCCTAGAAATTAAGAATGTAATAAACAATAAGCAGAATAATCTCAAGCTTAACCTGGTGGAGAGACAAAGGTTGAAAAACAACTCCTTGAGAAAACTTATGTAACCACATGCTCATCGGTCAAAGAAAGAGTCTGATTTTAGGTTTTTTATAAATTTAGAAATGTTAATAGTGTTTAAAGTTTAAACTTTTAGCGATATCCAATGGATACGAACTTAGATCCTATCTTCATACAGTGCATGAATAATTGCTAACTTGTGGTAATATTTGTGTACACATTGTGTACACATTATTAATAGCGAGAAATGTCTAAAGTTTCAAATGACAAAACTTAAAGTTGCTTAATTCAGGTCATTGTTACCCTGGGATGATCTAAGCGGGATGACTATTGGTTAAAGAAGGAGGTAGCGTATAGGATCCATCCGCATTTTGGTGGTTTTCAAGAAGAAATGCAACGACTTGATGTGCATCGGCACAAACGGCGAACATTGTAAACATAGGTTCTTTTTCTGTCACCTGTGAACATAACAAATAATATAAACGTATCATAGCAACTTTAGTAAGAACAAAAACGCGTTAATAAGGTAGCGATTATTTTTAAATTTTTGAAACCATTAACATTAACTATTTCTGGACGCATACAGTCAATAATATGATGAGAAATTGAATCCCGAAATGTCACAACTCAATCGAGACATCTGTGGCACACGCACTGCTTCAATGGATAGCAGTCTGTTATGAAAATACTATTCGCAAGTGAAACGGACGATCTGAATAATCAAAGTCTTCAGCCGAGCACGAAAAAGCTACACTTTATTACTACACCCTATAATAATGCCCGTATCGTGATGTTCAATCCCCACAAATACTACCGAATTGCTCTTAACTGACTTTCACGTTTTATTAGTTAAAGAAATATTCTCGCGGCAACTTCATGGGATTCTGCTGAACTAGTTAGTTTCCTGAGATAAGTTAAAAACTCTTTTATGATATACTTAAGGATAAAGCAATCATTCTCAACCATATCAACTATCTTTCTAAATTTTTCCGACTGTTTACTAACCGGTGGGGCTGTTTTATCAGGGACTTCTGAATCACTTTAACTGTATGAAAATACTACTAAAATATCGCATCACCAAATTAGCCGTACCTTTAAATGTATCCAATTTATGATAATATATGCATAATTTTCGCAGCAAAAATATACTTTTTATCCTTATCTTGTATTTGTGATCTGATACTAAGCTGCTTTGTCTGTTACTGGCATAATATTTAAAATATGCACACGCCTCAACTGAATGCTACGGTATTTAAGTTGCACTAAGTAGTTTGATGTCCGTTTATTATACTCGTTCGTTTCTGACATCGGAAAATGTACGTTTAATTATTTCTATAATAATAAAGTATGTTGATCTAGAATCTCTTATATAATAAATAGTGTAATATTTACAACCATATTCTATTTTGGGGAAATTTTACATTTTCCAACGTATCATACCTGGCTTAAGCCAAATAAAGAAAATCAAAATTCCTATTGAGAAAATTTGTTATGAACGAATAAATAACCTAAGAAGGTTCAGAAAAAAGGGAGTTTGAATAGCTACCTGTCTCGCTATTAAATCTGCTTGCACATATCACACAGGTACAATTCGGCAAAATTCACGTTTTGCATAGCGATTTTTAACATGAGTTACGTACCATATGCAGTCTACTGGACAGAAATTGTCCATGAGAGGCCACGTGTGCCGCAACTTTCCACTTCTCCTCTACGGGACTCCAAACGTCTAGGTCGACCCGCAGTTGTTCTATAAAAGATAGGTCTGGTGGTCCTACGAAACGCATCCGGAATGGTACATTCAGTTCTCCGTAAAGTTCCGCCAACAGCGTCAACAATTCTTCTACATCTGATAGAACTTCGCTGCTTGAACCTGTAGCAAAAGACGTTTGAGAGGAAAAACTAGCTTATGCGGCTATGTTCATTCCAAATAGATGTACTTACGGATCCCTCTACGAAACTTATACAAGTTTTAACTATCTCATTCTTCCTAATTTTGAGAGTTTGAAATGATGATTCTCAGAGTGAATCAATCGAGGAGGCTAGGTCTTCTCGCAGAAAAGATTCATCTCGTATGGCGAATATTTTAGTCTAGATAATAGTCATAAACTATAGGGAAAGTAAATTAAGATCGTAAATATATGAACAGTGTTTAAAGGTTGTGTCCAACTGACCGCAAAATAATCGAATACGATATTTCTAAATTCGGTCCAAAATGTGCAAAAACTAAAAATTGTTAAATTAATATAAGGGAAATGTAGTATTTGTTTTGAAATATAAGACCTAAAAGTCTAAAACAATTTAATTTTAATATCTAAATACACTAGATGAATTAACCTGTGAATGCTGTGACCCTTGTTGATTGCGACAGCGTGTAGAGACTTTCTTCAGTGCCGCCTTCCTGATAGAAGCGTGCACTGCAGTACTGTCTCGTTGTGCCTACAGAGATCTCACGTTTCATAAGCTGAGCACAGAACGCCTCAAGGCTGCTTCCTCCCGTTAAATGCGTTCGGTGCCCGCCAGAGTTCTGCTCTTCAATAACGATGCTGTTGTTCGTAGCTGCTCCCTCCACGATTGTGTCAAGAACGAAATCTGGCCCGGAGACTGGAACCCGGCCTGAAGCGTCCAGTTTGTCAATAAACATGGAACATATCTTCTGCTCTAATCCTAGACATGTAAGAAGACATGTAAGAATCGTTAAAGGAATTCATTTTCCGATCAATAAAGCGTTAATTTAACTCGAATTATGCAGCAGACTTGAAAGCGCACTTCACGTGGCCTCAAAGGGTGGACAGAATTAAACTATTGAATTGCTTAGAAAGATGGCGTACAACGTGGTGAAATCATTCGAAAAAGCTTCTCAGGGAATTTCACGTAACGTGCCATGGAGTCCTCCTCAAATCCGAAATTTTTCTACAAGAGCCTCGATTGAATATAAGCATTTGAACAATATTCTTTCTTTGGGCAAGTTTGGCAAGAAACATAATGCATACTTAATATTCAAATATGCGTATTCAGTTGGTTAGCCTATCTATATTTACGCTTTCGTCTGTGCATTGAACATATTTTACGCGACAACAATAAAAAAAAGCCTAAATCTAGTTAAATGTTCAAACCTACCAGCAAGATCTTCCAGCAGATAGCATAAGGTCTGGTTCATAAACTGCAATTTATGGCCACCTAGGTCAATGTGGTCCTTTGGTTGAAATGAGAATTTTCGTGGTGGCACATATGTTCGACATAGACGAGCTATGGACTTAACACACTTACACAAGGGCGTATTTGGTATCTGCAGTAATAGTGGTGCACACACTGCGTCGATTTTATTGAAGTCTTTCTTTACATCTCGTTGAACATTTATTAACTGCGATATACAAAAAAAAAACCTTTTATGTTTATTGTTTACTGCTTGAATGTTCAAAAGCAATTTCAAATGAACAAAGCAACTTCAAATGAATCCTTTCAAAATACGGCGCTAGTAAAGATAATTAAAATGGAAGAGTTTTTATGCTTGACATATAACTCCAGAAATAAAGAAAAATTAAGCATAGGCTTTTCAGTATCGTTTGGGTAAACGTTTGATGTAGCAGGCTAAGCTTGGTGTTTATTGATGATTAGAGTATTAACAGTATTTTTCCGCAGTTTGTGTTCTCACACAGAAAAAATTGCATTATTCTCTGTGCCAAAATAGGTCGGGTGTTTTAGTTGCAGAAAGAGACACGCTTCCTACTCAATCTAAATTAAACCACTTTCTAACTAATAGGATAACATGTACAAGCACTAAGGCTCGCTTTTGCGTTTTTTTACTTGATAAGAGATGCAGTGCTTATTGTAAGAACTAGTTTATCACCTGTTTAATTTGAACTTCAAGAAATTCATTAGTTTTCTTTTTGCGCTGCGCTGTGAGTTTTCCAATTTCTTGTTCTAGTCTTGTGAGTTCCTTACGAATCACTGTGTAACTTCTTGCGGCATCTCGAAGGGGTGTAAGGTCAAGTTGTTGACCTCGAAGTCGGATGTGATGTTCGATTTCTTAAAACGGACGAATAAAACAGTATTCTTGTTTAACTTATCGAGTAACACTGAATTTGCTAGGTTGTTGAATATCTGTAATCTGGTTAGATGAAGTGTGTGCCGTAGAAAGGCAATTTGAGTACATCAGGACTCAATGCCCAAAAGTTGCAAACGTAGTGCTGAAATATTTGTATCGCATCTTAATGAGCATATCATATATCATTTTATTTAACCTCAATAAAAATTACATCTACATCTTTTTCTGTTACCGAGCGGCTACACTGGTTACCGCCCTATTTACTCATTAGTCTATTAAAAAAAATATGTTTCTCAGATACGTATGCTTCGGTGTTCCGTCTAATATCTCTTGAGAATAAATTATACGAATCTATTCTATGACCCCCTTCTCTCTTTTCATCCGCCATAAGTAAAAACATGACCATATGATGATGATTTTCGGTCAAAAATAACGTTCCTGCTTCCATTGTCACCACTCTTAATAAAGGAATCTCAGCGGTTAAATAATAACAAAATCTTGTATACTCGTAGCAAGAAGCTCAAAATTATGATTCCTCAAAAATCAGTCTTGTTGGTTAATCTTTTATTTATTATTGTATTTTATGTGCATTTTTTCTTCTAAAACTTCTAGAGTGATAAATGATGCTTAGTTGACACTACGAAGCAACATTCAATGGTTTTAAATTTTCTTTGTAAAAGATTTTAAATTAAACTTCAATTAATTTATTATTTTTAGATAGATGTACTATTTTATTCACAATTATTTTATAACTTTTGAATTTTTTCATGTTTCTACTCAAACGTAAGGAGAAGATTCTTATCATATTTTCACTTTACTCGGTTTAATACTTTTATATTTAAAAAAAGCAAAGCTTTTCAGATAGAAAAGGGATTTCTGAAAAGCCGGATTGAACAAACATTTAAGTTGGTGCTAGTTTTTTTTAACGCTAAAATTTAATTATATAATTATTTACGTGTGTACTCACCGGGAATGTTGTTAACGATTTTAGTGAGATCAAAGTGTGGTAAGACGACGGCCCTTTTTTTTAATGCGGTTTTTCCGCGTAGGTAAAGGGCTGTGTTAGCCAAAACGTCGACCGTTAGAGAGAAATTTCCTGGCCGTACAATGAAGCCACAATGCCGTAGCGCCAACATTTGTGTGGAAAATCACGCTATCGCGCACGTTGCCTTGACTGAATCACATAACACAGCAGGATTCTAATAAACAGACAGACTATTTAATACCAAAATACAAATAAAACATCCGTAGCATGTAACAGCTGGACCATGTCTGTAAGGTTACCATCATGGTTGGCGGGAAGCTTCAAATAACACGAAATCTTAAAGTATACAACGACCCTATAACCTTAGGTTGAAAATGCTGCAGAGAAAACATCGGTTGTGAACCATTAAAGTGAAATTCGTAATTATTCAAAAATCGAAAAGCGCCAGTTATATAGTAGCATCATTTAGTGCAACCAATTATTTTAGTAAACGGTTTCTCTCTTTCTTATTGTAGAAGCAAAGAGAAAGCAAGAAAAATTAATACATACTTTTTCTAAGTATATATAATGTTTGCGTTTATTTTTACTTAGATTTACAGACATATTCTGATTTACATCAAAAGTATACTCAGTCCTAATCTAGTTTTATATTCTAAAATTGATTTAGCTGTTTAATGAAGCAGGTTTAATGAAGCAGGCCAAATTTATAGATTATAAGGAATGAGCTTTTCGCCAACTTTGTTTTGATTTAAAATTTTACGTAGTGGACTGAAAAATATCATTGCCCGCTAAGTTTAGGAACCGATACAGAAATTACTGTAAGTTCCATAGGGTGCTCCTATTGTTTAGCATGCACCCGTTTACCCTTTTACAAGGATTTAAGCAAGACAGGCGCTTTATCTGAGTGCATATTTCATGCCGAAGGGTGACTATTGGCTCTTCACTTTCTATGAGATTGCATTAATTTAATGACTGAGCCTTATTTACGAAATTGAACTCTCACAAAAGTCAAGTTAAACACATGATGTAATTCTTTGTATTTCAATATAACGAATGTTTCCCAAGAACCATATTGTATTTTATACCGTTTCACATTCATAGAGTAAAAAAGTTCCTCGCGTGTTTTGTCAAAATTTCAATATTTCCTCAAGCTTTACCGATTCAATGGTTAACATCACAAACTTACTTTAATAGGTCCACATTGTCAATGATAAAATTCATAAATACTCCTAATCGTACATGTCGGCATATCAAAGTAAGTCGAAGTTTTGTATATATATTACATTGTACCGCATTAAAAATTCCACAAACTGCTCATTTTGAGTCAATTGCTTCACCAAGATGTATCATAATCAAATTGAAAAAAGATCACCTGATTGGCTCTGCTTACGATATATAGATTTTTGTACTTGACTATAGCGGAACGTTCCAGTATAGCAATATCAACCGGCAACTCATTCTAGAATGAGATCACCGATCTCAATATAGATACATCACCGATTAATAGTTGGGAAGCATGTGAACAATGCCACTTGGACAAATGGGGGCGTGACTTAGAGCCCTGCGTATATTCGCTGGAAATCTCATTCAGATACAACACCATACATATGCCCCGTTAGTAATGTAAATATAAGGCACACAACGAGTAAAACACAAAGAGCGGATATGCCACTAAACACACGTAAGTAAAGATTGAGCCTGAAGGTTTCCTCGGCGATGAAAGAATAATAATTATTGAAGTTCGCTCTTGCAATTTGTGAATAGGATTTAATATATTTTAGTAGGTCAACCCGAAGGGCTCAACCATAGGTAAGATGCGTAGAGAAAAAAAACATTAAAGCAAGTTTCCTTTCATTTAGTTAACGGCATGCACGAGCGAGTGCCGCTGCCCCAATGAAGTTCTACTTAGGACTCAAAAAATAAGCAGTACTTTTTAGCTTATCATTTAAAACATGCTACGAAGGTGAATGGGTGATGCATGGGAGCCCGTTGGTTCTCAGTAATAACGGCATTGCAGAAAAGAATTGAAGTTTTTGTTGGCTTGAAGTGCAAAATATCTCATTTCAATATTAGTTTGTATTTATAACGAGCATTTCATCTTTGTTTTTCCAGTACTACGTTGTTTGTCCCAGTACACCTAAGACTCAGTTATAAAGAAAAATATATATAGTTAGGCCAGCTAAAAACAAATGTATATAATAGCATCCTGACACAGTAATTGATCTCTTGATTAACCAATAATTATATACACAATCACCGTGACTAAGTAAATCACAAGAAATGGTGATATACTATAAGTGCCAAAAATATATAGTAATACCAATATATACTCATATAATTAACAATACTTAGATCAATGAAAATGGGAGTACTTGCGTAAGAACTGAAATATTTAGACAAGCATCAAGAAGTTACGGCGGATTGTGATTAATGAGTCTAAATGCGGTCAAATAAAACTGGTCTTGCAATTTATATTTACCTCCGTATCATTATGTTTTAATTAAAGTGTTTACTAAATGAAAGCGGTTGTTTTGGTCTTATATCATTTTACTCACCTCTAGGTGGGAAACTGATATAAATTACTGCAAAAAGGTTCGCTCCATACCTGAATTCTCTGGACGTCGAATTCTTGATATGATAGACAACGCCGTTATTGACTTCCTAATTGGCAATGCAGATCGGCACCACGTGGAAACCTTCCAAGGCCTAAAGGACAGCCCCGTTCTCCTTCTCGATAATGGAAAAAGGTGATACAAAATTACTGCGGCATACAGTTGAAGCTATCATTATATCTATGCATGGAGACCGTTTGCCGTAAATAATTACTATGTACAGATTTCTGATTTGGTGAACTCGACGCTAAAGCGCTGCAAAAAATGGCTAAGAAGATAAGGCAGATTTAAATTGGAGAGTAGATGAGCTTTCTTCGTTATAAGTTTAAATTGTCTTTATGTTGTATGTATTACATATTCAGCTATCGGCGTATCCCAAAGCCGGCAATAGCAGCTGCAACTTTTAGCAACGTTTTGCTGTTTGTAAAGTAAATATTTTTCGGGGCACTCGTATAGAGTAAATTTACATTTTTTTGATTCCAGCTTCGGCAACCCCGACGAGGACGAATTCTCGATATTAGCTCCACTCTACCAGTGTTGCCTGTAAGCCATCTCACACAATCGCATCTGTTGTTTTGTGTTCATGTGAATTTCGCAAGCCTACAGATGCCTGCCATCTCTATGCAGTCGTTACGCAAAGAGGAATAGTAATTAACCCCTAGAACCAAAAATACGAACAAAAAAATTATTCAAGAACTAAATGAGTCTATCAGAGCCTCAAAGGCAAAGGTTTTTCTAAATAAGTTATGAAATTGTTTATTATCCCTTTCTGCGTCAATTTAAATTGGCACTGTTTTTGGCCAGTAACACATTTTAAGAAAGAAAGATCAAGAAACTTCACGGAAATCCTCCTGAATCATTGAAATACTTTGATTAAACCTATGGTAAAGGTAGGTCTGAGCTTTAGCTTGCAATAGATTTTGAGACCAGTGTGCGCATGTTGGGAGATTCACGAGCCATGGGTGTTGGATTTAATAGCCATTGTGCACCATTTTGCAAGTTGTGATATAATACGCTATAATACAGGTTTCGGTTTGAAAAATAGACCATTACTTAATAAACCAATTTTTAACCCAGTTTTTATTAGAGGTAGGCTGGTGCACAATTATAATAATATAATATTTTCTATGAAAAATAATGTATAATAATTATTTTTGATCTTTAAATTTTTTTGGAAACTTTTCAGGTTACGCAATCAGACATACCATCGGTTGACCATGTTCGTTGGAAAGTTGGGCTTTAGTTTGGAAAGGGTAACTCGCAGTGACCCGCTTCATCCACTTTTAACTCAGGATCATCTTCAAGCTATCGATAGAAGACTTAGGCTAGTATTAGCAACACTTCTTTATTGCAAAAAGCACTCATATCTTGAGATTGTGGGCTAATTGAAAGTCGCTACTAGAGTAGGCAGCACTGTCCAACTGTTTTCTATAGTGATTTTGGTAGAAGCTTTTACCAGTCCTTGGTCATTGCTTAAAATGCAGTTCCTTGCTTTTCAAAGAAAATTTTATGGGTGTGCCTCTGACGGATGCTACTTTAATCGTTAGTTACTGCGTTAATCCGCGATTGTTCCTAATACTTTATATTAGCTTAAGGTATGCAATATCCTGATGGATGAGAGTACGATATTTAATTTTGGTTATATTGAACTTAATTTTTTTCAATTTCTTTGGCGCGGAAATTCTAGTGCAGTAAACTTCACAGAACCCTTTTCTCTCCTTAAGTCCCATTATCCACGGTCGATGTGACCGCCTTTGCGCCTCACAGGCGATGCCAAGGCACATCCATTTACTTTCACACATGACCTTTCACGGAATTCTATTGATATGACGCTAAATCGGTAAATAATTAGCATTGGGGAAAGTGTTATATTAAAGATTAATAATATAGCGTAATGTTGGTAATATTTACTCAACTTACCAGTTAGTTAGCACTCCATTTAATTTTTGTCCGAAGCTAATACCATTTTAAATTTTTGGATCACCTTACTATACATTTTAGTGATTACGCTTGAACATTGTGGAATTTCAATAAAACTGTTCATTCTGTGGGTTGTAAATCGATTTGTTTAGCCACTTCTTTCTTTTAGGGCCATCTTGAGAGATTATATTTAGCCTACCCGCTTTAACACTTCGCGCTGAAAATAAACTAAAAGCGTACTGGTATAATTTAAGTTTCGTAGTACTAATATATTGCCGTATAGCCATATTAATAATTAAATTAATTAAATTAATATTAAAGGGACCCCAATTGTGCAGTTTGTGCACAATAGTTATTATCAGAATCATTATGACTGTCAACAGGAAGCATAACTGTGAAAAATTAACGAGTATATAACGAGATGCGATATACCGTATTGAGCAGCTCCGATATATGTTCGCTCATTCTCTTAAGAACTGTAACTGCTTCCTTCATATTTCTTCTAGTCCTATGTTGACATGTAATGACAACACAATCACTACCAAGCTTTGTTACGTCTGCACGCTACATATTCATATAGGTGGGATTTATCATATTTAAATTTAAAGTGCATTTATGATGTATATATTTGTCATGTAAGTTATGTGTAAATATTAATAGTTATAGTCATGTCAGACAGTTTAAATAAGACAAAACAAACTCATTATGGAATACATAGGATACTTAAATACATATTTTGTAAATACAGCAGACAAAAATGTCCAACATCTAGATGTCTAATGCTGTAGGTGGTAATTATCAGTTTTCCATACTGGCTATACTAGTTTTCACTTATGGTAATTATTACAACAAAGAGTAATTTGAAGGCCGTTTTATTTGTAAATTTGATACCAACGTGTCTTCAACCGCTTTAGACGATAACAATGATGAAAGGTTTGGGGAGAGTTATAAAACCCACTGGCACATGTAAATCAAAGTATAACGTTGTTGTCCACTTGACTTTTTCTTGATTTCTTGCATGATTAGCATGTAAGAACGCATAGCATTACTGCAAATAACTGGTCAACATTTGATTGAATATAAAGTTTCTTAGAATAAGAGTTAAAGGCGTTGTACGTTGTACGTAGCTTGTAATTCACTTTGTAGACGTGGATGTCAACTTGGAAATTGGTACAAAATAAAAAACTATAAGCTAGAAGGAATATTATACCGTGGCATCAACGTTTGCATAATATTTTGTAGACCCGAAAACAAATTTTTGGATGATTTATGTGCCAATGGATAGTACAGTATGCCAAGGCCAAGATTTCCAGAGATTTCTACCGTGAAACTAGTAGTTCTAGAGATGCCTCACACTCGACTAAAAAAAGTATAGATTATATTTTTCCAGATTTTATTGCGCGGATTCTCGCTTTCTACTGATTTGAAATAATGCAAATAATATTAATTGTTCATGCATGTAATAATTGTTCAATGCATGACACGCAAGATTATTAATCGATTCCATTAACTCATCATATATTTTTTAGACTAAATGCTATTTAAAAGTGAATTATTAAAAGATACGATAATCATATCCATATTTTAGAGCTGATCATCAGCCAACATTTGGCGTTCACGGTACCACTACTTGCATTACTTAATAAGACGGACCCCATAAATATAAATGTGCAACGGCAGGAATTAAGCCCGTTAATCTATGTGTCTCCTCCGGTTGTATGGCGCACGCGAATAATAATCAGACGATAATTTAGGGCCACAATGATCGTATCTAGGTAAGTTGAAGGCGTCTACTTGACTTTAGTATGCAAGACGGTTGCTCAACAACTAGTGTCATTCACGAAACAGATTTATCCTACTTCTGACACCAATTTTAACAGCGCTATACGTAAACCTGACCTCGTACGCATGACCGCTACGTGAAATCTGGAACGTGCAATACGCACACGACATACATAGTGACTGGTTTTTGCTTGCTTTCATTTTGGTTGCCAAGTCGAGCAACTGGGTTCTTGAGTCTGTAAAATACAATCATACTCAAACAGAGCAGATCCACTTTTTCCCAACAGCATAGTATGTCATTGGCCAGCGATATGATACTTAATTGAATAACATTTAATTGATGATATTTTAATAATCACAGCAAGATTGATCAGCAAATCGTATCCTGATAATAAATATTCATATAATTGCATTTATCAAGCTTTTTAATATCAATTAGATAACCCAATTATTTTTTGAGGAAAAATTGTGTACTTCAACTTTACATAGAAAAAAGGGTCAAAAGAAGTTGAGTTTCTTACGCACTTACCTTTAAGTAATCAAATATAGCGGCTTTCATATTAGCAGAATTATTGTCTCGATGATTACAATATGATATTTTACTGAAAAAAGTGTCAAGTTCCTTGACATCTATTTATATTGGTCTGGCCCTGACTTTTAGCTGCTTTTACGAGCACTTCTTTACTTTATTGGGACTACATTGCACTTGCGATCATAATGGTGTTAAATATGTAAAGTGATTAGTATAAGCGATTCTAGCTTGATAATCTACGTGCCAGAATTTCGTCTGCTTGCATGCAACGCTTTTTTAGTGACAAGCCGAAATATCCTGCACATTTAGAAAAAACTTTAAGCTTGGTTAATTCTCTTTTGTGATCGTGTATTATCTCCGTTTCTCTTAGATCTCAAAAAAAACACTGATCTCCAATTTTTAGTGCTTCCCCTTTCGTTTATCAATTAGGCTTATTGTTGCTTGACCTTTGAGTGCATACCTTGTAGGACTCAACAGGCAGTGTACGCACTAGCAAATGTATTTAATGAGAATGATTATTAGTGACGGTAATGAAACTGTCACTAATAATATATGCTGATAAATAAATCGACTTGAACTGTGCACTGCTAGGTAAATCATACCACGCATTTGTAATAAAATGAAGATAGCAGAAAGAAACTTTATAATTTTAATAACCTTAACTTCGTGAAACAATAGGAATTTTGAATGTTCAGAAGGATACGATTCTTAAAAATAGCCGTATGTCTCTTTTTAAGTTATACTTCAGTGTCAATGAAAGTGGAGCAATATGCTGTATACGGTGCATATCAATATACTAACAAATTCGAACGGGTAATATTTCTTTAAGATATAATTCCGTAAGTAAATGTATTAAAGTTTCTATCCCCTAAAATGCTTTGCGTAAGAACCCAATAATATAATGTTTAACGAACCTTTCTACACATATTCTTAGGTATAGTTGTGTCATTCTAAGCACGTCCAAGTAAAATACCTCATACACAGTATTTATATAATTTAGATATAATCATAATAATAATAATAATCAACACTAGTCTTATAACGAATAACAACCACGTGATTTTATTAATGTTTCTTATGCGATAACGTTTTCTGAATCAATTTTTAAATAGCGGTGCTCTACCTACGAAGCTTACCCCGTAAGACCCAGAGCACCTAATATTTCTGCATTAGTTGTGCTTAAATCTTAAAAATACTCTATAAGGTGTTGCAGATCGATCTGATTCAGAATTTGTAGCAAAATGAGAAAAAGCGTGTTAGGACGATCTGTTTACAGTTAGATAATTCTGCGCTGCCAGTTAAATTTTGTTTAGATGAGTTTACACCCGAACGTCTTGGAATAAAAATTTCAGACTTGGGGTAGGAAGAATGTAAGAAAACAACGTTGAGCTTCGCCGCAAGTAACAGTTGTTTGACAAATTATGTTGTCGCTAACTGAGGCGTTACAACATCGAAATGACGTGACCAGTGAGACCAATGTAAGCCCGGAATTTGCAGAACTGTCGAATACTTTATTTTTAGCTAATATCTTATCGAGTTTGTCGGCAGATACCTTAGGATTTTGTGTTTGCACCAGGGTTACTCAAGATGATGAAAGCAGCAGTTCGGAACTCAAAACGAAGAGCAAAGGGAGGCTTGTTTAAATTGACAAAAAAGGTGGCAATTGGAACGTGACTAATATTCCTGATATTTGTAAAAAACTGAAGCTGGGATATGAACGTGCGAAGTTTAACTAGTATATGCATTACTGAGAAATATTTGATTAATATGTAATTCATGTGCTTTGACCGTGACAAATGGCTATAGCTCAATTCAGAGATTGGCTGTTCTATGGTATGTAAGCCGCCGAGCGGATAGGAAGAGACATCACTCGGATTGGATTTCAACGGCCATTTCGGAAAGGTTGAGCATAAGAGTGCATGAACGAGATGTTTATGAAATTTTGGAGAGTTGGTTAAGTATGACGGTATTTTTCTCATTGACCAGACTCTTGAGGGTGCAGAGTGCCCTGAGCGATTAGATGAACCGGATTTAATTATGAGAAACTACAAAACGTTCGATTTTGTTTTTTGCTAGTTGAACTGTACCAACAAAAGGGATTTTTGAGTTGAAAATGAAATTAATTTCTCGCCTCCAACGAATATTTCACTTGTAACCGTGCAAAATTGAAAAAAATATACTAAAAAGACTACGTTTTTTCTATTTTTATTTTTTTACATGTATATTATAATAACCATCTTAATAACAGTATTCACAATTATGCAACAACGGTTAAGTACTTTTGCGTCTGAAAAATCTGTTCCGAGCTTTCAAATTTCAAGATTAACTGTTACCTAATTACGTAGTTCATTGTTGTTGAAAATATCTATCTAACAAATCCAATCGACTTTTTCGAATCAGTCTACCAAACTGGAACATATTCAACACACTTGCAGTTAGCAAAAAAGTAATTCTAGTTCACTAAAGGTAGGTAGATCGGAGTGAGAGCTAACAAAAAAACAACGTTATTTGGTAGATCAAAGCTACAACATATTGTTTAGGTATCTATGCTACGCGTAATTCTGGTAAAAAACTATAGGCTATTTATTTCGCATATGGCTGTCAAAAAATGTAAAAAAGCTACTCTGCCTGCAATCACGGTCGCCACCGCCCGCAATACTAGAGTAAGAGATGCAAACTATACAATTTAAGTGCTCTTTCACAAACATTTCAAGGAACGTGTAGAACATCTGAAATATTTACCAGTCTAAGTTATGCGATGTTGCTAAATTTGTATTGATTTTTTAATATTCACTTATTACAGAAATTGCGTGTGAAGAACGAGTCAAGCAGACAGTATCATTTGTCCCATTAGACAGTGTCATTTATCAATTAATTAGGGTAAAATAATATTGCCTTATGAGTAACTAACAGGTTATCCTATATGAAGTAACTGTCTATACAAATATTTTTTACCATCGAAGTTCAAGCGCCGAGTTTGTGTTGGAATTCATCAAATACTATGACCTATCACGTACGGAATTTGATTGTGGATAGTACAAAAAAGCAACGTTGCATGTTTCGTAAAACGAGAAGTATTTTCAACCGTCTTGGCAAAAATGAGGCTTTTGCTGGAAAGTGTGTCGATATGTTGCCGAACCTTTAAAGCCTCCGGCGCGCATTTGGTTTTGCTTTGCACAGCAGCCCCGATAACGGTTAGAGCTTCAATATGAAATCCGCGGGAAATAAGAAGTCGGCTGGGAGACTGAAATAATTCAACTGTTGTTCAAAAGTACACATGATAGCTTTAAAATGCCTTAACCCTCAGCCAAGACTAAAGATGAAACATCTTTTTGTAACGACAAACGTATAATTTAGTAAATATTGCCATCCACCAGCCATACTCTGACAAATTTAAACTATCGTTCGACTGACGTTCCGAAGACAGTGTATATTAAGAAAATGCTATCGACGTTGTGGCTGAATTCTGCTAAGAAAATAAACGCTCATCTCAATACAAAGGGCGCTGTTCACCAGCCTTTTACTCTTCAATTAAATATTTTACTATTGGCATATTTTACAACTAAATGCCGTACGCAGTTTTATCATTATAGCAATACCGCTCAGTAACAATCACTTTCTTCCAAAGGACACTTTGACACTAAATTTATAGAAGGACATTTTGAAAAAGTGAGTGTATTTTGTTTGTGGAGACTTAAAGTTGTCAACAAATCCTTCATAGTTTTCATGTATAATCTACGTACCAGGCAAACTATAAGAACCCTTGCCGTTGTTCTATCCAAACCTTGCAATAACTGGTTCTCATAGAGGGTATCGAGTAGCTTCGATTATATGTTGAAGTAAACAAAGCAACGACTCCTGTAGGTATATAGACTCTGGCAACTCATAATGGACGAAAATTAAGTATAGTAATATGTACCAGGACAAGAATATTAAATTAAATTTCTGTAACGCAATGTATCTGTAGTTTGATGTTCTGTTTGAAGTATGTGGCTTGTGGAAACTTTTTATGGCTAAGATGATACAACAAATATTTATTCTACATACCTTGTACAATACTAGAAAACAATGGAAAATATTATTCAAGCGCATCTTTTGTTGTGAAAGGTGCATGTGTATTGTATGTTGTATTGTTTCTGACAGTATCAATTTCTGCATAATAGGCTGATACATAAAAATTCTTTCAAGCGAGTGAGATAACTCGAAAGATTTAGTCTTTATAAGTGACAGTGTCAGAAATAATACTTAGTACAAATGCTCTCTTCCGGTTCATGATTCATGCAGCTTTACTCCATTGTCGTTACGAAAATAAACAATATTAAAGTAAATTTAACAACATATCTTCTCATCGTGAACTCGACGTAAATGTACACCTGTACATACGCGAACATCCCATCCGTGCCCTTAAATTCGACGTGTTTCCAACCATATTTATGAATATAGATACCCCTATATCTGTGTGCAAAGTTCGTTCGCCTCTAGATGAAAATGCAGGTGAAGTGACCCAGCTATATGTGCGCAAGGGGGGCACGAGCGTAACACTGACAAGCCGTAGGAACAAGGCACAGAACCGGGCAGAGAAAAGATTCTGTCGAACTCTGTTGCTTTGAGATTTCTTCACCCATTTAGGGTAGCTATCCCACTAGTGGCCCTTTTCGCTCAAAGTCCAACCGCCCAGAGGCTGCTGGACTACTCGGCTGATCCTATTGATGCGAAAAATCCCAAAATAGCTAAGACACGCTTCCTCTTCCTACAGGAGATGGCCCTCAGACGCCGCTGAAGAGCGAGGGAGAGCTGCCCATAGGAAGCTTTTCGGGAACGGCACAGCGGTCGAGAGCGCCACTTGAAAGGGGGTGAGTAGTAGGCATACATGTGGATAGACAGGTGGCGCTTGGTGCGTCCTTTCAAAAAGCTAGTAACATCACCACCACAGTTGAGAAACTGAGAACTCACAATCCGTTCTCCGAAACATACTTCAACAGCCTGTAGTTTTCCAACAAACATTCTCCACCACCTGTAGATGTCACCCTTACCACCTTGCCACGAATTTCCCGCAGAACGGTAAATTTGATAAATGTTGCAGCTCACAACCGCCATCTGTCCAGCTAGTGCCCGAAAAATAAATATTAGCCAACGAATAGTTTGACGTTCATCTACGTGAATTGTGCCTCTTTCAAGCATACTTATATCAAATAAGATAGGTTACGATCTCCGTAAGAAGTGTGCTGAAATGGTTTTCAGGAAAGACCTTTATCTGGGCCAATATTCTGGAAGTGTCCGGTAGTGCGAACTCGATAGTGCGGGATTTCAAAATGACCCGATACACAAAAGCTAGCTTCAGGAGCGTGGAGGATGATGGGCTCAGTGATGGCGCAAGGACACTTAGGAGAAAGCACAGTCTCGAGAAACACCCGCGAGGCAGACGACAAGACAAAGAAAACAGGTAACCAGCATGAGCCTTTTCTAGTTCATCTCTTCATAAGCACCCTGAAATAGTAAAAACTTGTGCTAAAAAATGCTAGTATTCTACACAAGTTTTTTGTAATGACATCAAAAAGAATCAGCATACGACTTACAATTATATGTCAGTATAGTAGCTGCCGTATAGGCCGTATCATGTGGTATACGTTACTATTATAAAGCTTTTTCTCCGATAGTTTTACACAATTTACTAACAAATTAGTATGTTGAATTTAGGTCAATTTCAATGTAAATACGCTGGAATGCAGGTTTCTAGATATCAGGCTTAAGAGGTAGGGCTGGAGTAGCTGGAAACTAGAAAACTGTCTTCGATACCTAGTATTTTTGCGGTTTCAAATTTTTTCACAAGGCAAAAAAAATATTTAAAACGAAGCGATAAAGGATTAAAATATAAGAACCACAATAAAAGATTTGAAAAGGGCAGTATGGGACCACACATGTAATTAACGTTCATTGAGTTTAAAAGAACGTATTCAACATATTTGCAGTAATCGAATTTTCGTGTCCATATATTTTCTTATAAGAAATAGTAGTAATTGTTTTATTCAAGTGCACTAACTTAATTCTTTCTGTGTATATTACTGAAGATTGCTCAAAATAACAGCGTTCCTTATTTTATGTACTGACTACATGGTTACTCGGTTTGGGTCAATAGCCAAGCACTTTTATTTTAGCCATGACTATGCTGACTCTAATTTTCGCCACATATTCATTGTCAATACCCCTATAAAAAATAAAGGACGAAGACACTCATAACTTTCAATGCTATTTTCTGCATATGAACTGCGTATGAGCTTGATTGCTATACTTAGTACAATAATACCTGAAATCAACATGAACATTGAATTCCTCATTGAAAATCAAAAGTTAGTCATGATAAAAGAACACTGCAAGATGTTAGCTTTACTTAAAACGTCAACAGAGCTCTAAACCGCTATACTGTGTTACTTTTAAATACCGAAGTTGTGTTGACTTTGACCAACATCAAATGATGGCAAGATATAGGGGATACTGGTTCCGCAACAAAACTTTAACGGACTTATCAGGTAAGGAGTACTTATCAGGTAACTCTAAACTTTTACCTGCGATTATTACGTGTGGCATAAAATTTATATTATACAACCTTGTGAACCGGTGTTTAACGGCATATCATACCATTATCGGATCAAGGCCACGTCTATGGCCTGTATTTACTACAAAGTCAGTAAGAGCTGATACGTTGACAAGCTATCTATAACTGCTCCTTTATGTTAACAAAATATATTGCTGAAACTTTGATTTGGCAATATATGTTGCGATAAAATCAAAAGAGTTTATTTTACATGCATTACGGTTACATTTTGTGCACCACTCTAGGCTGCCCATATGCTTCTAGGTCGTCCACTTGGTGTTCCCTGAGGCTAGCAATTAACCTGACGTGTCAATCTCTAGTGTGGCACCCTACACGCAATACCGTACCAGAATAATTGCCAATCACTGAAAATTATTATTGTCCTAGTAACCTTCTTGTGTTTGTATTTCTAATATCATTAAAACTGTTAGAGCCGAGAACCTTTCATAAAACTCATCTCAACTGTCTCTTTTCTAATATAGTCTAACAACCCTGGTCATAGTGTGGGTAAAAAGGTATGCCAACTTGCTTATAGCCACTTTTGCTTTAAAACGAAGGTATCGTTTCAAAACAACGAATCTATTTAACTAATACACAAATGCACTAGCTTGACAATTTTCTTATAGCAGAAATTATTTTTTTTAAAAACAAAAAAAAATGTCTCTCTACAACAACTACGTCAACTCTACATCCTGCGTCCGGTCAAGCTCAATATCAGGGATATCAAAGTGTCCACATTTTTCCACTTGTTTTAGGAAGTAATATATAAAATGCAGGTAGCTGTCTCCAGAGAGGAAAGACGACTACACAAACATGATATATATTTATTTATTTACTAAAAGTGTTATTTTTTGTTGTACCACATGCACGTATTGATACAGAATATTTTATGAGTTTTACATATTAAGTCACCTAATCTAACAAATATTTTTAAGTCTTCCTAGACAACTCTAGTGCACTCCACATTGGGTGGGGATATTTTCTCTCTTGATTCTATTGATTCTAAATTGACCGATGCGAAACCGATAAATTACGAAAACTATAAAAATGCTTTACCAAATTAAAAATGACCGTTCAAAGGCTTTGTGTTTGAGGGTAGTAGTTGTGAGTTTTAGAGGGCAGAAATCGGACTGTAAATATTGCAATCCTAAGTAGGCGCTCAAGTACAAGACTGTAGATTAAGCGTGGGTTGTAGTAAATAAGGAAGAACAAGTGTTCTAAAGAAATGGAATTAAATCGAGCACAAAACTTGTCATGCTTGACATGCACGTCATTAATTGTTAGCGTTAAACTTTGCAGCTTCACCAATTAATTAATTCCGCTTAAAAACTCGCATCTTCTATTTGAGCCATAAGGGTTGCTGCTGCAAAAGCCTTTTCTGGGTCTTTGAGTAGTTATTTGCCGATAGTAATCTTTCAGAAGTAATGCACAAGTGTATCTGAGCCATTTTTTAAGCAAGACATTCGATCTAATCGAAAGTGCTTACTGAGGTGCTCACCTATCACAAAAACCTCGGCAAGTACCTGCATCGATTTGGATTCGTAACCGAAGGCTGACGTGAGCTCTGCGATACTTGCATCATAATTGTGATAAAAAGCAAACTTGGCTGTGGCGAATCGATTTGCAAAATAGTTAATTTATGAAAAAGAAGCTCAAGCAGAGTGGGCAAAGAGAAAGGAACCTTGACCTCTTCTTATTTGTCGGGTTCACAGGCCTTGCTCTCCAAACAAGCGAATGTGAAATAATTTTTTCGCACATTTTTTAGTTATTTGTAAGCATATATTTTTAACTGGAAATACAGCCGCAAATGCAGTATTTTAACTTTGAGAAGGGATGGTTCGACGTTTTCTGATTTTCTTGTGATTGTGCACCTGATTCTAATAAATCTAGGAAAATCAGTCCAAAAATTTGTTAGGTACAAAGATGTTATAGAATTGTAAAAAAGTGGACACACCAATATTCTCTTCATAGGAAGAGCATGGCGCGATTTGCAGCACCTGCGGATCGTGGTGGGAATGTGGCCTTAGGAGTGCGGGCCACGAGCACCATTTCTACCCGTTCGAAGCCTCGATGGAGAAACACGACAAAACTCTACCTCAGCCGCGCTCTATCATCGTGGGGCGATAATATGTGGTCGTTCGCCGTTGGTCTTTTCTACATCAAACTTTATCCAGACTCGCTACGACTTGCTGCTATCTACGGATTTAGCGCCTCGGTTGCCATAATTCTTTTTGGAGCGCCCATCGGTCGTTGGGTGGACAAGACAGCTCGCTTAAAAGGTTGACCACTTTTCGTGATTTACTTTTCTTGCTTAGGTGCGCCTGAAAGGACTTTTTTTAGAGTTAAGCATGTGTGGTACTCATATGCAATAACGTAACTTTTTATTATATCCGTAGCCGCGAAAATGTCGCTGGGTTTTCAGAATGCAACTGTGGTATTGTGCGCTACATTCCTCTGCATGGTGATGATGTTTGAGACTCAGCTGAAAAGTCAGACTGATGAGCAGTGGGTCGAGGTGGCTGGTCAAGGCCTTGTTGTTGCTATGGCAGTACTTAGTCGCCTTGGATCGCTTGCCAATATCATCTGCGTAGAAAAGGATTGGCTAATCGTGTTAGCTCATGGCAGCCGCGAGAAGCTTGCTGGTAAATATAAGTTGAAACGAGTTACAGTTTGCAAATATATGAAATCTGTCATGGCACTACAGGTCGTATGATTAGGATTGAATTATGATTTCGAAGCAGAATTCTGTGTCAAAACGTTCCATTCAAACTGCCGTTTCATTGGATTTCAATTTAGGCCTTGCTTAATTTGGTTTGGTATTAGTGACCTGATGAGCTAAGGCCTATTAAGAATACTGACAATAAATTTATATATATATATATATATATATATATAAATTGGATATTGCGTAAGGGCTATTAATCGTATGATACGTTTTCAGTTATGAACGCAATGGTGCGTCGAATCGACATGGTTTCGAAACTGCTAGCGCCATTATTCGTGGGTCAGATCATGGCACGTTCACTAACTTTGGGGGCAGTCTTTCTTGCTGGTTGGAATATAGTAAGCGTTTATCTCGAGTATCGGCTTTTGCTCGACCTCTACGTTAACGTACCAGTCCTCGCATTGAAATACCGCTCACAGGGAGTATGTAAGTATCGTAGAGCATTTATCTAACACACAGAGACGAAATCAATATATTATCAGGCTTCACAGGGCCAATGGCTAGAGTATTAGGATTACAAATAGTTTTTATTCAGAATCGCTATTATTATTCCCAAAAAGCTTGTTCTGTTAACCAATGTAAGCATTAGAAATTCTTCCAAGAAAGCTAAGCCAATTGTCACATGGAAACTGTTATGTAGATAGCAGTTCGACTGTACTGTGATTATTTCGTCTGTTTCAAGTAAATATATTTATATTTACAAGGCCAGATCGTGGTAGAGCTTTGTGACCATAATGGTTAGAAGAGGAATCACATAAAAGTGTCTAATCAGCATTGGAACTAATTCAGATGAGGATATACGGCCCTGTCAACGTATCCGGTATAAAATTCGTGATTACTTAGGAGGGTGGATCCGATTTCTGCAACATCCCGTATGCTTCGCAGGACTGGGACTTGCTCTCACATTTATGACCGTCCTGATGTTCGACAGCATAACCGTCGGTAAGAATATAGGAAATAACGTCAGAGCGGACGCAGACATGTTTATTCTTAAAGTTTGTAATCACAGAAGCTGAATTAGTAAAGACGCCGTTGGAGCACATTAACATCAATGTACATCAGCTCCACCTGTAGTAACGCTATTTGATCAGAGGAACGCAAAAATTAACGTTGCATTTTTGTTTCGCCAATTTGATATGCGTACAGCAGATTATCACGAGATACAGGTAATTCAGTAATCTAGGCGAGAGATCATATAGCCTTTATGTCTATTCTGTGAAGTGCACAGTAAAACCTCTAAATGGACCACACTTTGGCGGGTTGTAGCGAATTCAAGAGGAACTAACTGTACTTTACACACAATTTGCGAGAAAGCCTAACGTCACGCATTATCATAGGCTACGCTTTCAAAAATTATTACTAACGTGCAGTACAAAACGTCACATTAACTAGACATTGACAATGAAGGTATTTTCTGAATCACGAAATTTTGTTGCAGGGTACATCTACAAGCAAGGCATTTCAGAAGCGGTGGTTGGTTTTGTGTCCGCTGGTACAGGATTTGTGGGTGTATGTGGTACATTGGCCTATCCTTGGTTACGGCGGAGTATTGGACTTGAACGCACTGGTCTACTTGGCTTCCTTTTGTTAATATCTTGTATTACCCTATGTGTCGCTTCGGTGTTCGTCAAGGGCAGTCCTTTCGATCCCATGTTAAGCAGGTTCGTGAACCACGTCCCTTGCAACACTTTCAAATGTTATTTTCAAGCACAGTAAGTTCAGCACTTCACATGCAATCTATTATCTTTCAGGTTGTTTGGAGATGCCATATCCAATTTTAACAGTTTCCTCGGAATCCAGCTGCCCGCAGCCAGTTCGACATCAAAGGCGAGAGAAACGTCCGTCGTGCCAAATCTAAATTTTACTAATGAAAGGATGCTTTACTTCGTCAACGACACGATATTTTTTGCAGAGCAGGCTTTTGGTTCATCATCCATGCCGCCTGATTCTAAAGCCGACTTCGTTCCTCATGAAGCTAACCTTTCGGTTCTGATGCTCGTGGCTGGCATGTGTCTTGCAAGATTCGGTACGTTCATTGTTTGCTAAGCTCAAAAACACAAAATGGGTCCTTCAATTTTTATAGGTTACGTAAAACTAACATTACATCTGTAGTATTAGGCAGCTTATTGGAATTCGTCCCGATGTAGCCTTTTCTTTAGCTAATGGGTGCTAATTTATAGGTCTTTGGATCGCCGATTTGGCGGTGAACCAATTCCTTCAGGAACTGGTAGACGACGGAGAACGAGGTTGCATCAATGGAGTACAGTATTCCATTAACGTCTCAATGGACCTTCTTAAATTTATTATGGTACGTGAAATATGTACGTCCCGAAGAGCTAGTTATATATACGTATGTTATAACGGAATCCGCGCTTTTGACAGCGCTTCCTTTCGAGCTCATAAACGATCAATTTTAGAGCAGTTTAAGGCGGGGTTTCGTTAACCGTTTCTTAGCCAATCGGTTTTTACCACAAGTTTTTAAACGTTTTTAAACATAAGCACCAAAGCGCGAAAAACAAAGAAATCAAAAAACATAATTTTTGGTGCAACTGTTTACGTTCTCAATGGTTTCAGGGCTTTGGGTTTGGTAAATTGGTATATCGCGGCCGCTGAGTTGCCTTCGCGTCAGCTGAATTGCGCACAAAATAGTTAGCGAATTCAAGCGATTTTCACTTGAAGCTATCATACACCTGCCTTGTGTTTCCGTTAAGCGTCAAACTTAACAAGCAGGCAGTGCATCGTCAGCTTAGCTTACGTTTTATTCTTCTATGTACGTCAGAAAATAAAGCTTGGCCCTGGTTCTATACATCTTCCCTCCTCCTGCTAGGTGATCTTCATCCCGTGGTTTGACACATTCGGACTTCTAATCATCGTTTCCTTCCTGTTCTCCTGCGCGGGAACTATATGTTTCGCAGAGTTTTGCCGTCGCCAGGAAGGTGGTGGAAGGTAAAAGTTTGAACCATATCTCTATAATATAACGTACTTGCAAGTTCGACTTAACGTTACAGAGATATTTATGTGCACTTTAGCACTACAAGTATTGTCATATGATATGTGATAGCTAGTGAAGTATACCTTTTATGCGTGTGTAGGTTAATTAGACGAAAAAATAAGCGGCTCAATGTTGACCTTTAAGTTAACTTAATGAACTTTTCTTGGCTTTCACTTCTATTAAAGGTCACTCTTTTGCCACTTCTGCATTAACTGCTGTTCGCGACCTTCAGAGCAGGAAGATCCGGGCACTCCTATCACCGAAGTTGTTGATATGGCTCATGTAGATGAGCTATTAAACTCCGCACAGGTCGTTCTTGAAAATGCCGACTCAGGCGTTATGTTCACCGAAGATGAAAACGATTCCAGCACAAATAACTCACAGGTTGTTATATTAAAGTAAACCCTTTTGTTTATGTTATGTTACATGTTATGTTACAACAAGTTTATTGATAATTATTTTGAACGTTGTAAAGCAATTATATATATATATATATATATATATATATATATATTTGTTCACAGAAACAAACAGTCAAATGATCAATGTTCTATTATTGCCAGCGGACTAAATATTTCACTTTAATCGGTGTAATTATTTTAAATCGTTAAAAAATTACAGAATGCATTCCAAAACCGTTTTTCATAGGGAAAGGAATTCAGTCTTGCTCATCTGCTGAGTTCAATGCCGATCTTACCGCGTTTAAGTGTCGCCTCAAACCACGAGGGTGTCCGCCTCCTCCAGCATTAACACAGATAGCTGGAGACGCCAACAAAATTGGAATGCACTTTTATTTTTTTTTACAGTCTACAAAGACTGCCTAACTATGCCACTCCGTGACAATTGCCATCCGACGTTGGTGTATATATATACCTCACGTTGAGTCGGCATTATCGGAACGACTCTAAAGCTCGCGCTGTACATTTCTGTACGTTGCGAAGAGGTTTACCGCTGTTTGTGTATAAGAAGTCAACAATCTAAATAACGGCAAAGAAGCAAAATGTAACTTCATGACATTAAGCATATGCCCATATAGTGGCTAGATACTTTAGAAATTTAATTTGCGTTGCTTAATATCTACAATAAAAGTTTTCTGTATGTCCAAAAGCTGTGTTTTTAAGAAAAAATTGACTGTCGAATAAATTATGACGTATGTGTCACTTATAAATATGGATCCTTCTCTTTTAAATGAGGGTCAAAGTTATCATAGCGAGGGTACGCGCACTTGCCGGCACTTATGCGTTTGCATTGGAAATTCGGCTCAGTATATATATATATATATACACTAACGTCTTATACTTGTTTACCAGTATGCCGGAGCAACTTATATTTGCAAATCATATGGTTATATGCTGACGTAGCTGGTATTTCCAGAATTCATGTACCAAAAACACATTCGGTCCTGAAATAGACGTATTTCGGCAGCTTTCTATATCGGAATAATGACGAGATCAATCGAAAATAATAATTTAAAAAAGATATATGGGTCATAGCCAAGATCTCTCTTATAGCCATGCGGCCATAAAGCGATCAAATTATTTGGACAAATTAGGCGTTGGACATTCAAAATTTAAATGTATATTCAAATTTGTGCTCAATTTCATTTGTTTTTATTTGATATTCTTCGAAAGTTAATTTACGGGGCTGAATCGAAGGCAATCGAACTTTTCGCCCGAGGACAACAATAAACCACTTCTTAAAATACACCTCATTATAAAGCACATGTAAAATATATAAAACGCCTATAAACAATAGTAATATAATAATATACAAACAGAATATCGTCCTAGAGGTACTGAATTTCAGTAAAAGACTAAATGAAAAGCATAACAACTCAAATTCAAGTATAATGTTATATTTTTATTGCTAAACCTGTCGAAATGCATATAAGATTATTCATACTAGCAGCAGTAAAACAAAATACAGTCGGCATCTCTTCTAGCTTTCCATCCTCACACTTTTTAATACTCTTAGCCATCTTTTAATTAAATTTTCATTCGTATTATTTTCCGTATTATATAGGCTATCGAGACACCAATGAGACAGCCGTAACATCGGCATAGGCACCCGTATTTTCTGCATACCACAAATATTACTGCTAACATTCGTAACCACTGCTGCGCAAAATTTGGCTTGTTCAAGCTTACCTGTGTCAGATAATTTCTTCATTACTGCACCTTAATTCACTGCAACAGTGAGTGTATCGTCGATTACAGAGGAACGACGTCAATGAATTACTGATTTAGTTTACTGTAGTCACGTCAACTACTCTTCATTTACAGCTTCTCTTGTTAGTTTTAAAAATTTCACATAATTATTTTCTAATACCCTTAGCTCAAACTGTACGTTTCGTCCTATGATTTTTCAACCACTAAAGAATACACTATTCTTCTATACGCTTAAGAGAGCTAATAATAATAAAAAGAAGAAGAACGGCAACTATCTTACGTGCCTTCTGAATCTCACTGTCTCCCTAACTATTAGCACTTTTTTGTTTATTTATCTACAAACAGTGACAAACGTCTTCTTACATGTTTAATAACCCGTAGCAGGCAAATCCGTTTTTGCATATTTGTAGCATTATGGCTTCGATTATATTTTGCATACCTTAGCCTTATTTTTGCTCGTGTCTGCAAGTATTGCATTGTATAGCTTTTCATTTTGGTTTCTGCTTATTAGTAGTCGTGTCTCGACAAAGGTAATATTTTATTAAATTGTTTTAGTATAAAGGCTTAGATTAGTAAGCCATAAACGGCAACGGGTGTTTGTTCGGGCGGCTGGTCATATTACAGCGTAAACGCGGCAAATTTTTCTGTTTTTACTAAATGTTCATGTCTCTTTGATTTGTTTTGGCATGTGTTTTATGTATATATACAATCCTGTGGTAATGCGAATATTCTTCTTACAGGAACGGCGTGTTCTGTTACTGTCAGTATGTCGGTGGATTCCAATTAGATGGCTTTAAGTATGAGGGTTCAGAAACGATGATCTTCGTACCGTACTTAGTACGCCTAAATTTTAGTTTATTAAATTTACGCGTTTATTCGGGACCCTTGGCGTTTCTTTCCAGTTTAGAAATAACACTTTTAACAACTTCTCTTAATAAAACAGGCAAAGGAAAAAATAATGTATCAATTACGTAAGAGTATATAATCACCTGTTGGCTAACCTAGTTTGGTAAAAAAGTGTACAATATACGGCAGCAATGTAGAAAAAATATAAATGACATTGCCTTCATTAGCCATTTGTCAAAGAGCTTCTAATTCTTTTAGTTCGTTTCCCTACTGTCCAGACTCTATTTAGCTTTTACGTACTTCTGTCGATTTTTTCCGCCAGACTACTCGATTTACAATTCGACTGAGTGAACACAGTTATAGTTTCATTCCTCCCATTTACTGGAAATAACAAAAGGATCACTGCCCGTGGCCTGAAGCTCATCTAAATGATTTTTCACACCCACTTTGAGACATTAATTTACATATGACTTCTCTTACCTTGATTGCGTTCATGTTTACTTCACTTCTGCCGCACTATTACCACACCACTTACCTAAACACTTCACACATAACTGTTAAAGTATGTGCATAATACACAAAGATTAACTTATTATTTCATATAATTTCATTCGCGAAACACGGAGGCGTACACTCTAAACTAGTGAGTTTACCATAAATTTTAAGCTCACGATGTTTGTTTTTTTATGTTCTTGTAAGTGTGCGTGCGAATCTATGTGAAAGGCTAGTGAAAAAGGTGACAGCGGGCGGCGTGGCAGCAACATTTTTATTCATAGGACTAGCAGATCGCGGAAGGCGTAAATCTGGAGGTACACACTGAATCAGTCATTTATAATATATTTCTCTACCTTTTTCTCCTCTTCTACTCTCTTCGTGCCAACTTGGCTTAAAATTCCTCTCTTTTTTCATTTCGCTTGGAGCTAGTGCATTATCACAGAGAAGCAGTTACCTGGTGTGTGTATGTATATATATATATATATATATATTGTAAGTCAAGGCGTCGGGATGATTCCTTGCCGACCAGAATGAATTAGCCGTAAGTAACATTGAGTATTGCGTCGCTTGCTTCGCACACACGGTAATTGACGCTTAATGTCCTTATAAATTTCCTTACACATTCCCTTTTGTTTAACAGTGTATTTTATACGTGTAGTTGTCCAATGTTTTCTGTATTTGCGGATTCCACTGCGGACTCCTCTCTTCTGCAGCAGATCACTGCCTTATTTTGACTAAAACCCTGTTATCCTTACCTTCCTTTTACTCTAAGCTTATATGAAAAAAAAAACGACAACAGGGCCCTCATTATATTGCTTTTTAACAACATATCTCGTTTCTTTCTATTAAACTTACGTTTATTAGAATTTCACTTAGCTTGAATCTTTTTTGTGACTATAGAACAATCCATAAATTATTTCTGTTGATTCTTAGTTTTATCTATACATTAATATGTACATTGTTCTATTATTCCCGCCTGTATTGTTTTTTAATCGATTGCTTATGTCTTCCATATTTTCGGTAAACCGCGAATAAATTTCACGTCATTTGAACACCAAAAAAGTTGAGCGCGGTCTCATATGTCATATAGCTGATGACTGCGGCCGGTCCAGCTTTCATAGCGTTTGGTGCAAAGCCTCGATAAAGTCCACGATAACCTTCGGTTTGAAGGATATTCCAAAGCATATTTATAAATGATACCTTAGGCACCTGTGTGGTCGTCGCTGCCTGCAGACGTGTACGCACGAGAGTAAGCGGGTAACTCGCTGCCTGACCACACGAAGACGATACAAGTGGAATGCCTACGATAACAAGGAGACTTGGCCGCTTATTATCGTTTTTACCATCATGCTTCTTAATGTACCAATTTTTCAAGCCTTCGTAGATGGCCAGATCGAGGCCCGCATACGGAAAGATTCCTGCCAGTAATAATTGACGCAATGATGTGAACAAATAGAAAAAATTTAATAAAGAAGACAAACGTTAGCGTTATAAAAACCAGAGGATGAGTCATGTAAGACAAAGATCCAAAAAACTTTAAATATGTTGCCAATCATAATCCTAGTAATATGTATATATGAATATCTCCAATATATTATAGCCTTAATCACACCATTCGCATTCACAGTTACTATTCACAATATTACTTATAGACTCAGAACTCAATTTTGATAACAAAGGAAAAGAGTCAACTGATCACTTGCCTGTTTATTGGTCTGCTAACGTTAGAGTGTAGACATTGGTTGAATGTGGTTTTTTCCTAACATAAACGATGCTGCTACATAGTAAATATTCCAATAGCAAAAAGCTTCTGTTCTCACTTATTGAATGGAGTCTAGGACGGTATTGTTCACTCACCTACAAGATTTGGCATGTAGCCTCTGTAGAGAGCTCGCCAGCCTTCTTGCCCTTTAATTTTGGTGAAAGCGTCTATAATTCCAGAGTACTGTCCCGTCCTTCTAAGTGCTAAACGAGTCTTGAGAACTTCCATTGGATAGATAATCGTCTGAGCGATTGCACCCGCCAAAGCGCCCGCAAAAAATCTCTCGGACAGCCTGATCTCACGATCCTCATCTCCCTACATAGTCAATGCATTGTCACACAATCAAAGCTTTAACAAATATGCTGCCAAAAATGATGTTCAGAACTTCTATTAGAAGAGAATGCCTAACTGCTCCAATGCACCATCAATTAACAAATGCTAACATGCTAGGACATGTGAAGCTATATTCAAATTAATATATTCCTAATTGTAATTTCAATTAATTGTACTCACTCGTATGAGATTCTTTAATCGATCGTACGTAAGGAACTTTAAAGCGGATTCCGGGGCGATTTTGATCACGTTTATTCCGTTTCCGCGCCATAAACCGCGAGCGCCACCTTCTTTCTTAAGAATCCGTATACAGTTCACGACCGACCCACATTCTTTCCCGTGTACCTGAAGATACAACTAAACAAATATACAGCATTGATTAGGTGTAAAAAAGGTGACAAAGGTATGCTGACTCAAGCCTTTATACAGGTCTCTATACTATACAAACCTTACTTAGAAAGTACATAATGTTACATCTTTTGAGTAGCCAAATCGAAATATCTAATGCTTTGCATATGGATCAAACGTGACCTTCGAAATTTTCATAGTTATAAAAGCGAGTCAATGTCATGTTATACTTATATAGTATTAAATAATTCAAAATATCACTACTTTCTCTCTGCCAAAAAAGCACTACGATATTTCTGCCTATCTGGCTTAAGTTAAGTACTCTCCTGGAAACTACCAGTAATTTTCGTACCGCAATCAGCGTAATACTGACTGACCCTCATCATTACGACAGTTTTGATAACACTTGAAAAGGTAACCTTTGCACTCCCCATATTCGCAACTGATAATATACCACATGACACAACGATCATCTTAGCGTTTAGATCTCCACAATAGAGAAGGTACAGCTTTATCTTGACGTCACACAGCGGATATACAACAGAATTTTCTCCTACCAGAGCAACAACAAAGTCGGAAAGGGGCGAATTCGTAACAAATCAATTAAGTAGATTAAGTAGAGCATTGCAATGTAATAAGTGAGCCGTTTAGTTTATGAAAGTCATGTATGCTGTTAAAGTACCCATACGATGTTAAAAGCCTTTATATAAAATAAAGCGTAGAAGATGCGAGAGAACTCCCAGCAAACCACGATAAGCAGCTTTTTATATAATAAAACCAAGGTGAAGAATACAGCTTTTCAGTTAATAATACCAAACGAGAAAGGAGCTATGATTGCGTATAGGAACACATTCTTCGACAGCTCCTACCAGCGTAGGCTATATCGTATCTTTAGAGCTCTAAAAAACTGCGGCGGTTAATTAAACCAGACATTGCACTCGCGTTCTCTGTACCCTAACAATACAATTACGTTAAATGCAACGTGAAACAGCAAAGTTACATAAATACCTTTGTACGATCGAGGGGTGCAGTACATGTCCGGGAGACCATACCGGCAACTCCTCCTGAGACAAGATGCCGCCACCAGATTCCATCCCGAAGTTCAGCCTCTGTAAAGTCATCTGGTACTAG
Source organism: Tropilaelaps mercedesae (assembly GCA_002081605.1). Taxonomy (NCBI): domain Eukaryota; kingdom Metazoa; phylum Arthropoda; class Arachnida; order Mesostigmata; family Laelapidae; genus Tropilaelaps; species Tropilaelaps mercedesae. The sequence continues at coordinate 53,581 of MNPL01001918.1, forward strand.
AGCATCCTCACCTAAAGAGATAACAATAAATGTGATAATATTACTGGTATACCTAGTAGGTATAGTACAGCATACAAAAAACCGTTTAGAAATGATCATCTATTTGTATTCGCGTGAAGTATGAGTAATTAGGTCTTACTACGATTTATTGCAATACCGCTTGCGTTAACACCATGTACCATTTTTCGCATATTTTCCATGTGTGCTTACTGTCCTAGTAGATTTTACATTTTAAAATCTGTAGTAGATTGTTTATTTAAGCGTCATAGGATGTACGTAATCCATATTTCCTTTACGCTAAGCGTCAATGAAAACCATAACTCGAGGATGAGATACGCACATACTTTCACGTCCCACTTCTGTGTGTTTGTCTATGCAACGAATGCAGGTGCATGCACACGTTGCGCTTTCACAACCAGTTTAGAGTTCCTAACTTGAATGCAGTCTTTCTACTTCACCAATAGAAAATCGACCATCCGTTCAATTTACAAGGCAAGATAGTAAAGCCGCAAATTTTGCCATGGCCATATTTAATGCAGGGCTTGTCACACCACTAATCGCTTTACGATTCATGCTTGGTAATCACCAAAATATTTTTAAAGCACGCAGGTTCGTCTTAATCAAACTATAACGTTCACCTAATTAAGCAAGCGAATAGATTAAAATTTCTTTGTCGCCAAATGCTATCAATTATGATCTGTCCTTGAATTATGTTGTCATTCTGCAACTGAGCACTACTCTTCTCGCTTACAACTCAAGCATATGAACATAAGGTAAAAGATATCGAGAACCCCAATAAACAATTGCATTACCTGTTCGTATGAAAGGATATCTCCTGGGGCGCTCCTGTCGGTTCATAAATAAAGGACCTTCACACTCGCAGAACTTTTATTTAGTTCACGCCCACAGTGGGCAAAAGAATTGCAAAAAAAAAGTTTAAAATACGGCTGCTGTTCGGCCAATATCGACATTATAGTGGCAACTACTAATAAAAAAATCTTTTACTAGCGCTAGATTCAAAACGCTTCACGTTTTGTCGATCAGATATATATATATATCAAAAACAGACATCTGCCAGATTGTTGCACGCAGTTTTACGTTGGTGATGCCGGGTGTACGCTTAAAGCATGGTGGACTAGGCACGTGTGTAACCACACATATAATAGATTATAATTCACTAATGCTATTTATCAAAGTCTAGCTAAATGTAATGCCACATAAATCCAGATTCTCGGAGAAGGTTATTTACTTAAACCCATTTTTTTAATCAAAACTTACAATAGAACACGCCAATTCATAGCAGCGCTAATCAAAACGTGCATTCTGATAAACTCTGAAACAATACCAAAATCCTCACATCATGGAATAGCTAAAGTTGGTTGTAAACAAGTTGGTTGGCCTAAAGTTTTTGTTGCTTTTCCCTCCAACATATAAGGCCGCTCTTGTATTTTGCCCTAAATCTTTATTAGTCACAGGAACGAGTGATGCACATTGGCTCACCGGTCTCGCGTGTGACGTCAAAGAGAGGTTGCACCATAACAATCTTTAAACACAGACATGTAAGAGAAGGCAGACACAAGAATAGGCTACAGCATACATTGCTCAACGGTTATTCACCCAGAAACTAAGAGACAGATAGGTGTTATAGCTAGCAAACCATAGCATGCCACAGCCTTTCGGGGCAAGTAGATGGAAAAAAGACAATTCAAGGACAAGTAGCAGTTCGTGTTCTTTTTGAAACATGGTTTTAGAACCAAAAATTCGAGCTCAATCCTGTACGACAATATTGTGATTTTAACCGTAAAACTGAAACCGGTATGATCTGCTAAATGTTCCCAACAATGATTTTTGGCGTAGCAATAATAATAATATTTGAATGAAATTTGATTTTTAAGAACTTAGGTTTAAAGAAATCTTTTTTTTATAATTATTTATTGGATGCAAGTGAAAAGTGTGACGCACTAAGGTCTTAATTACCCTTATGGTTACTCGGGAGCACCAAGCATGGAAGCGCATAACGGATACTAGTGCCAAAAGTGCATAACATGAATAGCCTCTTTAGACCTCAAACAACCATCAAACACGAAACGCGAAATTTGAATTTACCTATTTAAGCAAATAACAGTTACCAAACACATACACACATACACAAAAAAGGCATGTACTTAGACCGTATTGACCAAAGGTATTGTGCATCTATATCGTTACAACAATTTCGGATCTGTTGTTTTATAGGCTAAAATCAAAATAAAATAAATTTACATGATAGCTTCTCATATATAATTTGATGGGATCGACTTTAGAGAACACACGAGCAAAGCGGCAAAGGCAACCTCTCCAAACACTGCCTGTTGCATATTGGGTACCCAGAATTTAACCAGCAATGAGAGCATCTATCAAACAGATACACTCTTGCTATCGATCTTCCCGAAGCAAAGCAGTTTGGCAGAGAATTCACGACACAACAAAGGTATTGATATGTTTAGTATCTGGCCGTAAAAACCATATCGTTGGGAACAACTTTAAATTCTATTTCAGAAAAAACCGCACATCAGATAGTTTTGCAGTAAAGCAAATATTAAAAATAGAATAGAGAATACGCCGCGAAACGCGTGGCAGCTAGGTTATGATTTCCCGATCTACGATGTCTTTTCCTTGTAACCTGGGGTGCGTTAGCAAACTCGCGCGCAGGAGCGATTAGTAATAGCATTATCCTTGGGGCCAGATATATATGCAGTGAACGATAAAGCCGCCACCTATAAATCGACACAGAATGCAGCAAACCAGACATATTTGCTCTCAAAGCGAATTCACCTTCTTCGGGATAGCCTGATTGTCCAAACACCATTGGAGTCTCTAAGTCACAAACACCGCGATAAAGCTTATCGGCAGGCAATTTGAAAAATCCTTCTCGACGAATCGAATTTTACAACCACAACCTTAATGCACCAAACTTTCAGTATTATATGGGCTTTAGTATTAGAAATCAAAAATGAGCAGCGTAGGCAGCGTACTAAACATACAAGAAAATCCGCTTCAAACTTGGTTCTCCCAAATTTAAATCCGGTTTCATTATTGTAACGCAGGATGCGTATTAAGCTGCAAAACCACATATTAGTCACGCGTTAAGAAAAGATGTTGCGAGAAAAGTGACTTCGACAAGAACAAATAAAATGAATTAATTACAAGGTGTGTGAAGAAATAATGATTGGGCTGAAAGCGAAAGTAGAATGTCTTCTAAACTCCTGATCCACATTAATTTGCCACGAATCGACTTGTGCCTACCGCAATGCAATTCTTTCTCATTTCTCAAATGCCAAAATTACAAGAATAAGCCATAGCAGTAATAACGAACACTACACTAGACTGCGACAGAGCTTATTTTTTTGTCTGTTTCATTTAGCGGTAAAAGGCAACTCTAAAGGGTGGTAAGAGTGCTCGCTTGTATGGTATTATTGTAAACCCAGTGAATAATAATGATAAGTCCAATAACTAGGACTGACAGGTATGCCGCAATTTCATTTAACTAAAGGGCAATGGCAATTTTCTTGCAAATAACAACTTTATTTTTTTGGTTTGCGTCTTTGGTATGGAATAGTAACTAAAGTATAACGATTGCTAGAGTTAAAAAATATTCTTTTATGAGTACATACCTTTTGGCATACACTTTTTCCAGTTTCTAAAACAATATAAAAATTTGCCTCAGTCTCGAAATATATTGGTGGTCCGTAATACTGTTTGATATTTGGAATCTTGCGAATCTTGGTTATTATATAAACAAACACTTATATAATTACCTAAAACTGAATACTTACGTTCCGACGCTTTATATATATATGTGTATATGGAGTATTTTAAAAATGGTGCCCTGTCACATTAACAATGTTATCGAGGGTGCTCTTTCTATGGGAAATCCAATATAAAAGAGTGATTCGAGAGCTTTGAAGAAACCATGGTATATGACTTGACATATGGTTTACTTGGATAGCATAAAAGTGTACTTACTGTTTGCGTGCACACATTCTAATGTTTCGCTTGTCATCATGACGCAAAAAGGTTCGCACATGATAAACAAGTATCATTAGAGCGTTGCTGTTAAGATGTTAACAATCGTTCAGGTTTGATAGTCTCCTGCATGAAATACATATGCACGGAATGGCATGGAACGGGGTCCCAGTTCTTTTGCATTCCGACGATATGTAGAAGCAGCAAAGGAGATATCTTTTGTCATTTTAAAAATAAAAAATTTGTACAATAATATAGTGTACCGGAAAGTAAATTAAGGCGTTGAGAAGTTTCCCAAAAAATTTTGCTTATTTAGTTTTGCTGCTCTAACGGAATGCGAGTGTGAGCCCAAGTCATATTTATTTAACAATATCAAAGCTACTAAAGGCACGGTTAGTGAAAGAGAGGTTGTACTTGTCGCAAGTTTTTAGCCTTGCACAATAGATCAGAATGAATTCAAAGTTTCTAGTAAAGATCTGCGTTGTCTGACCCTATATAACTCATTGTACGAATTCGACAAGCTATATTAAATTCAGCCACTCTTTGATTCATTAAACACTTGACATCATGTGGAGCATACGCAACATCAACGCCTGACTATAGCGATGATTTTTCAAAGGATTATGAAAACGAGAATAGGATACCGCTCTCAAGTCTATTGAGGAGAATTACAAGTTCGGTAAGATGTAAGATTCGGCAATAAACTTAGTTACGTTTGTTTATTCGCCCTTTATATTATTAAAAATGCTAGGTAGGAGCCTGAATTGACCTACAATGTTATATAGTACAATACATGTGCGATTTATCACCGGAACGTGATATTTTACAATGCTCTCGTTCTAAAAAGTATAATAATAATATATTATTATAATAAATATAATATTATAATATTATATTATTAATAATATAT
>MNPL01001919.1:0-18218 GCA_002081605.1 Tropilaelaps mercedesae
GTGCGGGTGTGTGGGTGGGTGCGGGTGTGTGGGTGGGTGCGGGTGTGTGGGTGCGGGTGTGTGTGGGTGTGTGTATGCGTTGGTGCGTGTGCGTGCGTAGGTGCGTGTCTGTGCGTGGGTGTGCGCGTGTGTCGGTACATGTGTGTATGTGTGCGTGGCAATGCATGTGTCTGTGTTTGTGCGTCCGTCTGTACTTGTGTGTGTGCGTGTGCTATGTGTGGGCATGTGCGCGTATGTGCGTGTGCATATCTGTGCATGTTTATACGCCTGTGTATATACATATGCGTGTGAGCCCCTCTGCGTGTGTATGCATGACGTAATTATGGCGTATGTGCAGCATATAGCTCTGGACTCCTACAAACAAGAGCTAGCGAGGTACCGAAAAGCCTCGAGGGCTTCCGGTCGGAACCAGCGGCACGGCTCAAGAACGGCCACCCTAGACGGTTAAAAAAGGCCTAATACGGGCTCGGGCTTCTAAAACAACTGCGACATTCCTCCAACGTAGCAAGAAAGCAAAGAACCTACCATCGATTCTTTTGTATGACGAGTTTAAAACCCTGGCACATTACGACCGAAAACGCAACGACTACAATTGTGTGATCGAAATAAACATACAAATGTCGATGCGGTTCCAGCATAAGAGGTAATAAGTCAGGCTTTTGAGAGCTGATTCGTTCATCGAGTGCTGAGATCAATAAGTCTGTTTTATTATTCACGGCTGGAAAGCCTTGCAGTATATACGTGTATATATATTTTTTCTTCAACTCCTTAGGGTGTTAAAAATTTGTCAGTGGCTACAAATACACTGCCCCAGTTATAATGTGCCCTTCACCAACTTGCCCTATTTAAGTCACGATGCTCTGACATTACTACTGTTGTTGCTGACTCATGTACAATAGCACTCCCTGCAAGTGTTTATCCTAATTAGCCGAATTTTTTCTGTGAGGTGTACTTTATGTAAGTGGTTTATATTATGTGTACCCTGCGCGGCGGTTCAATTCCAAAATTTGGACTGTTTGGATACTCATTTCAACTCCCGTACGCAAGATACATTCGTATTATATATAGCTTATAGCTTTACAATCCCGATGTGAAATGAAACACTTGACTACCAGAAAAACATATAAGCTAGACAGTTTGGCATATTGAGCAATACAAGCCATGAAGAAATCGTCATGATAAGTTAAAAATAACGCATTTAAATATAAACGGATTTAAGAGATGTTAAAGAGGTAGGTTGGGGAAATTTCACATGTTTGTGTAGTTGATTAAGTGTACATTGTAATGGTAGAGAACAACTCGATCATTCTAAGTAAAAAGCTGCTGACATCGACTGTTTAAAGTTACCAGTTCTTTCTTCAGGCATTTCATTGTGTATTCACCACATCAGTTTAAATATGAGACAGGCGGAAAACCAGAAGTTGTGACACGACTTCGTCTCAGCCAGAGTCAGAGCACGCAGATAACATCAGTATATAATGGGACTTATACTACATTACCAGTATCTTTGATACTCATTCAAAAACGTTTGCATTAATTTTTATGCCTGAATTAAAAAGTCAATAATAATAGTAATAATAATAATAATAATAATTGTGATAGCAATACATTCTGTAAAAGGTACGAGGCCAAATTTTAGTGTGAAACAGTTATTGTGTGGATTAGAAATACAACTGACCTGAAATATCGTATAAAGCGCCATTTTGTCCTCTTTTGTTAGATCTACGAGAGCCCCCTCATTGAAAAATCGTTCAACAAACAAGACCGCATCTCCTGGAGATACCGCATATCGATCAAACTGAAACAAATGCATACAATTTGATAAACTCTGGATTCAAGTAAAGGGTACCTGCAACAATGCAGAAGTTAGACAAAAGGCCGGCATAGGTTTCTGTTAAGCCAGCACACTGTCTTCAGCGTCATGAGTTACGAGCATAAGCTAACAAACAGATTGAGATAACTGTAGAGTTTTCAAAATCTATCACTTTCTATGAACTTCCAAAGTCCCAATTGCACCAAGTCCTTTGGTTTTCCACCAACCATTTTCACCTTTTTAACCGGAACTTTATGATTTCTCCAGTCATAATTGAATCCAGGTTTTGTAAATCTGCTAAATAGTCGGAAAATCAACCACATTTGCTACCAAACTTTAGGCATAGGCGAATTGTTCTGAAATGGTGTCTGTTGTGCGGGATAGGTAAAAAAATGAGTTTGCTGCAATTCTCAACAAAATGAACAATATTGGTGTATTAGTAAACATAGGTTAGTTGCCACAGGGAATGAGGTTAAAATAGAACTACATGTATATGCATCGAAAAAGTATTTTGTCTTTATCAGCATGTTGTACATTGACTGCTAAAATTTTTTCGAATTCTTGCTCAAAAGCGTACCCTATCTCTATATTCCCGTGGGGTCCCACGCTAAATTTCGTACTGAACTCTGTGGAATCCAAGCTCTAAATTTGTAAAATTTCGATTTCTGCTTTTTGTGCGGAATACACCCAGAAGCCAGTTATAGCGTCTTGACTTGATAGAAAAATCATTCGCTTCCTACGTAACTATTTCCATTTCTTAAAACTTTGTTCCCTATGAGTGTTAACTTACGTTTGCTAATATCATCAGACTATTGGATTGTTTAATGTGGCTAAATATTGCAACAAATTTTGTTCTCACCTATATTTGTCCGTCAGTCCAGAGCTTTCACATATTGCTTGGACCCGCAACCTCGTAAGGCAAACCTATAACTGCCATAGACCCTTATGTTAAAGAAACAAACAATAAATGCAACATATCTCGAAGCACAAGCTTCAAAAGCAGAAGAATTAGATATGTAATTTCTTTCATAATAAAAAGTACACAATATCATAGGCTTGATATTTAAATGCCCCACCTGGAATGTCTGTTGTAAGAGCTGAATTTGAAGTCTCACTTATTTAGGAGCGAAGTTAATTAGTTCTTGGAGAAAAGACAGTTTTTTCGAATCAATCAAAGTCAGTAGCAATTTATCACCTACTAATTTTTCACTCAAAGCAATGTGGTACTTTCCGGATACATCAAAGACAAACCATAACGTGTAGACCGTGTATTGCGATTCGCGCAGTATCAGGATGATGACCCGTCAATTGTGCGATGAAATAACATAGAAGAGAGTTGACTTCCAGTTCAACCAAAAGCCCAGGTGCAAGGTTCCTGGTAAACGCATTTTTCACATGATCCACGCGAGAATTAGAGTGTATGATTTCAAGCATATTCTCATTAAAAACGCGACATATTACAGTAAATAAATAGTAATAAAATCTCTAGGTAATACGTGTATACCCGTCTAAGACTATACATTTTTATTTTAATAATTTCAGGCTCATAAATCTCATTCCACAAAATTGCCTTTTAAAAATCCGATCAATTTTTCTGGAACAAGGGAGGAACCCTTTACTTATGTAAACCGCTTTTCAGCTTGACTCCGCTGCTTTCTATAGCTAATCGTCCGTTTACGTAGGCGCCATATCTAGTTTGCTAAAAAGGATACCTGAGAAGTTGAACAAGGATGTCTAGGGACTCAACACGTTCCACCAGTTTGTCCGAATTTAGAGCTGGTCCCATCGTTTCAACCACGTCGAGAAAGCTGGTCGTGCCACTTTTAATCGCTATTAATCAATTCAAATAACACATATTGTTAATGTCTAGTAGAAATTATGCAGATAGACAAAGATTTGAGAAGACGTACAAAATAAATACGGAATACTTCGGTATAATTACGTCTAGCCGAAGTAGACTACGTCAATTAATGCAATAATAGATAGACTGAAATGGCTTAGTACAAACTGCAATGGAAGAATGATACATAATAAAAGAATAATAAAAAGAATAAAACGGAATAACAAAAAAATAATAAAAAATAAAGCGAAACATCAAAATTGTAGACCCTTTAATTGACAGAGACAGAGCATATTAGTGTTATTGCATTGAAGATGAAGTTGAATAAAAAAGGACAAGAAAAGAAGGAGAGGCATATAAATATGAGTGAACTACAACCCCCCTTGACGTAAGATATGGTTGTTGATGGTAAAATATACGGCCAAAGTAGGTTAAACAGTAAGCAGCTTAATGATATAGTGATATATTAATAATATAGGTATATTCTATGCTCTGATAACACTCCATTGCGCGGTACCAAAAATCATATATATTTTATATACAAGTAGCGTGAGTTTTATCTTCTCCAGGTGTGATTATGAAACCAACGAGTATATCTCCATTGGTTGGAGGAAAATCAATGTAGATGTAAAAGCTCATGACACCTTTAGCTAGTCGGAGTGCCTCGATTTTAGTCTGCTGCATCCCGCTGGTACTTCCTGTATCGCTCACCATGATGCTGCCTTTTCCGGTTTCTGGTCGTCCACTGGTGTTTTTTTATCTGGCCGCAACAGACCAAACTGGAAAAATAATTGTAAAAAAGTATTCGATGAAAGTAACAGGTGTTGTTCTGGCGCAGCCCATAACTAGCGTGAGTTTAGACATCAGAGTAAAAATGGTTTTTAAGCACTTCACTGATTTCTGTCTGTAATAAGACGTCCTAGTAATGTAAGTTTCGTAATAAAAATATAAAATGTACATGCATACTACAAGAAAAATAATTTGTTCCACAAACGAGACAGTAAACCACATAACAGCAATATAGAAGAAATATTCTAAGATAAAAATGACAGCCTAGTGTATATAGCCTAGTATAAACATAGAAGTAGCCATCATTGTAATAACTATAATAATAAAAAATACTGACGCTACTAAAAAAAAGAATAATTAAAAGGACTTCAAATACTTTTAGATATTGGGTGACAAATAAGCTATAATTTCTGTGCCATATATTGGAAAGATACCTAAAACTCCCTACAGTTCCCGAGATCAACTTGATTACAAAGGGCCTAACATGGCCCTTAACGCGGCAAAAACTCGTGGATGGAACAAAAGCAGAGTACATTTTTTTAAATGAACTTGTAAGCAAATTTGTATTAGTATAATCCATAACAACGTACGGCACGGCAACCGTTGTGAAAAGGGCTTTTTCCAGTTGCTTAAGCTGGGTGTCTTTGTTAGGTACTTTTTTTTAAACCACTCTGTCTAGGAACACTGCAAATGTAGAACATAGATACTAACACAGCCAATTTTTCCCTATTCGAGACAAAAAATTCGCTCACATTTGTCTCACTTACCGTCACTAAATGGGCTTTAGAGCCTTCCCCCTGAAAAGTCTCTAATGCATTCGTGAACATTTGAAACAAGGGACGGGCAAGACAACTTTAATGGGCTTCAATCAGCAGGACTCTATGGACACTATTCTACTATAGTAATCGATTATTTTTAGACAGTAGTGACTTTTTCTTCAATAAATTTTTCAGGATTGCTTTTATACAATTCCTATGAACGCGAGATTTTAATTAACCTAATTTGAATGAACTTAGTGAATTTTCATGGATTTTTTATGAAATCCAGACCACATGTTTTTTATGAATGTATAAAATCTGGGCAATTTTGCTGAGTCATTGTTATTCTCCTAGAAAAAAATCGATATTCTAATGAAGATTGTCAAAAATGCCATTAAGAGATATTCAGCTCTCAAATTCTGTTCAGTGGCATGACTTATATTATGCTTATGTATGAACATATTGATTAGCAGTCCATCTGGGTGCATCTATAAGGCTTCCAATGAAAAGCTTACAACAGGAAGTGCCCTAAAAGATGCTATTACGTGGGCACAGTTCATTGGAAACCAATCAAGGGCCGCATCGAAGGTGACAGTAGAGCACCAAGAAAGCAGAATGCCCAGGTGCCATTATATCCATTCTTAAGGGTGGAACCGTAATCATAGTATCCACTAATGATGTGCAATTAGCGACTCAGTGTTAGAGACTAACGAAAGTATCTCGGGTAACGAAGTAACGAACAAAATAACAAGAGTACTGTCATTTCTGCAATTGAAAAATTTGATTATGCGCTTATGTTACTGTAATTAAAGCATTATACAGTACCCCAACATAATATACACTCATACCGCTTCCTTTGCCTTTATAAACTTTTGAATGTCTCCCCGCCCTAGTGTATTTTGCAGTCTGCACTATTAAAGAGCGCGCCCCTCTTGTATTCGTAAATTGGAGTGCCCAGCAACACATTGCGCTGGAGACGAAATTATTTGGGAAATTTTAGTTGTGCCCGACCACAGGTGAACCGCTCGGTTCTCATATTTCGAAAGCCAAACACCTTGCTGTCTTCAACCAACTACTAGTTAATGTTTTCTTTTCTTCTAAAAGCGTTTTTCCCTCGGACCTAATTGCACTCATTAATACCCTTTAGACTTTGTTAGTACTCGTAGCACAAAACATTGTTAGGTACAGAGATAGTTACCCTATCTATTTGCATTTCCAAATAAAATTTATTTCTTGGTTGAGTTCAAAAATTTCCTTTCCTTTTTCGCATTAACTAATATATGTGACTTCGCCAACAATTTCGCTTTTCTTTCCTCATTGGAAGTCTTTTTGGTGATTTAGCAGCACACTAAATGAATGAATCTGTATGGATCGTTTGATAAAAACGTAAAAAATCGAGTATGTGTTTGGGATACTAGATTCCGCAAAAGCCAATAAACCTAAATAGACCGATCGCATAAAGCATTTCCAGTAATCATAAGGCTCTGACAGCTTAAGAATGGTCTGCACGTTCATACATCGCTTTACAATATTTCATAAGTCAATTTCATGTAACAAAAAATTTTGGGTACAATGGCTAAAAGGTGGTACCGACCTTTATGACAGGTGAAGCATAGTTGCATCAATAATTATGATTCTACATACGTAATTAACTTGTTGTTGGCCCTAAAAGCACTCAACAAGAGGAATCGTCTACTAGTAATGACGTTTATGGCGCATGCTCTCTCGTAGGTCGCAATACTTTGGTCTCACAGATTGACATTCAAAACGAAGGCATAAAGAGTTCAGATACGTCTGATATAAATACTCCTGTTATACACATCATCGGTATAGCTATGAATGCTTACATGATGCGCTACTTTGAACACGATACAGTCAACGATATTAGATTGTCATAAACGTACTATTTTGATTTGTCATTGAATAATCTGAAGAAAGGCGGTTTTCGTTCAGGTTATTAGCACTGAAAAACTTAAATAAACGCAAGATACTTCTCCTACGGTAGCGCGCAATGCTTCACAGCATGTGTTTGGGATATCGGTGAAACAGTGTCATAGAAGGTTCGAATTCAGACGAGAAGCCTCACTTGGGTTAACCAGTAGTAGATGACACGTAAAGTCGAGCTCGGTGGCTTGATGCATTGGTGTGCGCCTCGCGATAGGGTCCGTCTTATGAAGTAATTTCACAAGCGGTACCGTGGACGTTAAATGCTGGCTGATAGTCAGTCCCACAAATATTGTTATAGATGTCATACGAAATCAATTGTTAGATAATGGCGTCATTGAAATCGAAGATGTTATCTATATTTTCCGAATAATTTTATTATTAAGGTTCCATAATGTCTTCCTTTGTAGTGCATCCGTTTTTAGAAGTCAGATATATACATGTTACATTGTTTACTTAAAAGAAGCAAAAATCAGTATGGTGTACTGCCTGTGAAAAATTGGTAAGTGTAAGATCCGTATTGTAACTTAGTATGGAAAACCAATATAAATAAAAGATGCCAACCAAATTTGACATAGGTTTTTATTGAAAAACGCAATAGAAGAATATAATCAGATCGTGAGGCTCAGCTAATATATTCTAGAATAGGCACCACGCGTAGCAATGCTTGCTATAAGTGGTGCCGTTCATAGTGAATAAAACTAAGTCGTCGGCCTACGTCATTTTTTAATCTCACTCAGTTAAATTGCTACTGGCAAATGAGAATACATGTTGATTTAGATTGCCTCCATGAATCATACATATTGTTTGCTCCAAAAATTTCAGTTCGACAATTCCGTATCATATAGTATAACCTCAATTGCAAGAAATGTCCCTAAGATTCGGGCATTACAGCTTGAGTTAGCTTGTAGAACACAATGATTCTAAAGTCCGTGTTGAAGGCACACTGAAAATTGGCGAATACTGTGGAAAAATATTCTCCAGACTCAAAGTGCATAAAATATATTTCAAAAGAATTGAAGTGCCCGAAAAGGTGCGGTGTTGCGTTTAAATGTTTTTCTGGATTGGTAACCGAAAACTTGAGAGCCGCTCAGTGCGCCGAATCATCTCCCTATATAAAGAGTTTTGTCTGTCCCAGTTTCTGCCTGTAAAATATATGGACGTCAACGCTAAGACGATCTCAATCTGACGTGTGAGGGCAGACACTCCTTAAAATTTGTGTCAATACTCAGGTCAAAGAATGAGAGCTAGTACATTGATATTAGTTACCCACTGTTTAACGGCGATTATTGCTTCTTGCTGCAATCCCAGTACAAATTATCGCGGTTATTCCCCCAGGTCTCTCCTCTCAGTTGCCTTGGCGATCTTGCAATGCGAAGTCCACAGAATAAACTATGATTTCGCGGAAGATGCTTTTCAGAGGCCCGCAGTATTCTTTCCACGCATCTTCTTGGTTGAGCTTGCTCCCATTATTGTTGCTTTTCTTCTGATGGCCGTCTCGGGTATTGCCGTTGTTCTTCAGTTCAACGCCTAAGAAGCCCCTCAGGGAACGCGAAATTCTTTTTAAGCTATGTAGACTGCACGCGAATGAGTTTGAGTTCCGTCTCGAGAATTTTTTCAAATTGTGTTTGTCACTTTACATTCCGAGTGTATCATAAGGATCAAATAGATAATCTATTTCATGTCAGGGACGGTAGCCTTGAATCACAAACTGAACTGAAGGACGTTATGTGCCAACATTTTCACCTGACGTCAAGACACTCGTCGAAATTAGAGTGTGAGAGCATGCTTCAAGTGTCGCATTTATGCTACTGATTTTTCGGCATATTCCTTTGGAAGTTTTTTCGCATGACGTGACGAATGCGAGAATATAATACAATTGCGGTAGCCTCAGACATAAGCGACTAAGATATAAAGTTCCTTAACCGTTACGTCGCTGAGAAAAAAGCCTCTCTCCATATAGCCCAACAGGTTCAGCATGAACCCTCTAGTTTAGTTGTTCATGGGTTTTTGCATAACCCGAATGCCCTATAGAGCACGCATCTATATGCTAAGAGAGTTTGTCGCGTACTGGTAACGTCACAGACATAACGACACAAATTAGCATTGCCACGTCGTGCTGTACCGGGCATTATCATGTATGGTGTCATCGCCCGGATACCCCACTGGAGTCAGAGCTTACGGCTAGCGCACTGAAGTTCTGCATCTATGATATGCCATAGAATCTATCGCAATTACGTTCGTCATTACCTCTTGCCGTTTGTCCGAGTCATCGATGTCTTCCGCATTGTTTTCGAAATGATTTCGTTTGTCATTCTCTTCTTAGGGTGCGACTGACCTTTTCAGGCCTCCTTTTTAAAAGCGGCTGTTAGCTGCTACCGGCCTAATTGTCTGTTTATCTAACTTCATATTTTGTATTCAAGTTATTTGAACCCCGTGAGCCGTTAGAATTTTATGTCGAGGGTTTCAGAATCGAAGAGGGTGTACCAATGTAGTCGACTTGCAGCCCTGCCCTAATACACGTGATTAACTATTCCCTGACATCAAATTTCTTTCCGCATTAATTAAGGGAAACGTGGATTGTTCCGTTTTATGGGTATAAGGGTGGGCGCACACTATCTTCCAAGGAAAGGCCGATACTATTGCTTGATTTTTTCTTTCAAGGTCATTGGCTCGTATTTTCTAAACTGGAGGGCACCTAAGTTCGAAGACTTCTTGTCCCCCGCCAGTTCAATTTTCGCAGCTTCAAATCCACGGAATTAGTCCTCAGTTACGTGTGACAGTAGATAGCCGATATTATCGACTGTAATAAATTTGTTCTAGTGATCAAACACTCCTTCCTACGGATGTTTGAGCATCTCGAATACGGCCCTAGGGTAGTAGTTTGGAGTTGTTCTCATTTGGACTCAGGCTCCAAAAGTCAACGAGTTGAAGTCTACGTGAGAAACTGTTTTTATTAGAACTGCCCCTGGGGCCGTTGGGGTTATTATACTAGTAAATTTTATTCTGTTGGATTTTTCTTAGTAACTACTGAAAAACGATAAATGTTAGTCGCACATATCTTCTGTTCAGGATCTCCCATCCTCACTCTAGGAGACTTTTTGAGGTCGACGGCAGGGTGTGGGGAAACGATGAAAACCCTTGATAGCTTTGGATTGGCGGAAGACACGCAAAGCGTCGAAGAAGATCAAAACCCAGACCATAAACTCCAAAATTCTAGAGGAAATGCGAAAGGAAAAGTGACATTAGAAAGAAACTAGAGACGGCAAAGCTACCTAATGAAATCAACGAAATAATGAGGCAGGGCTGTCCAAAAAGATTGCACAAGCGGATTAAAAAGACGGGGCTTAACAGTATGACAGACTGAAACGCTAGTACAATCATCCTAAATGGAGAGAGCCTAAATCTTGGGTCGACTGGAGTCATAGCCCTGGATTAAGCAGTGTGCCCACAAACCTGCAGCCTGACAAAGTAACCAGAAAGAACCACCAGAGGCTGTGGATAAACGAGAACCGCAATGCTGGAATCTAAATATGCGGCATCAAAGTAAAAGTAATCAGGCAGGGTCATGAGGAAGGCTTTACTTTGATAGCAACACATGGGTTCTATGGTATTCAATAGCTACATATTTCCAGACGTTCCAAACGAGGAATTCTCCTTCTTGGGCGAACTGAAACTCGGTATGATCTCTGGTGACTTCAATGGAGCGGCAGTGAGACACTAACCATATCGACGAGCGAAATGGTAAGCTTCTTGGTAGGCAAAATAAAAAGACCTGGTAACCCCAAACAATAGTCGAACATTAACCTCCAGCAGGAGAACGGGCGATCAAGAATCATGTTTCAATCTGACTTCGTGCAGCGTAAATATATCAGTCGCCTCAGTGGGTATCTACCTAATGAGAGAGGAATAGTCCTAGAACGACCGCCGATACCTTATCTGTATAGACAAGAACTTACTAGCCAGACAACTTAGAGGGGAGAAAATAGCAGCAGCAGCAACCATAATGTGAGATGCTTCTTACTTATCCATGTCAAAATTAACAGAATAAGCTAATCAAAAGGGCTGCCACGAATTGCAAGACCCTGACGAGAAAGACATCATGGGCATTCTTGTCCCGCGTACGCAAAAAGAGCACCTAATGTGCACTACCAAAAAGCAGCTTTTGCAAAGAAAGCAAAGTACCGGTAGTACCCTGAAATCGCGGAAGCTAGAGAAAGTTGAGACAAAAAATCAAAGGTTACAAGGGTACGCAGGAGAAGGCAACGACATTCGAATAAAGCCGAGAAGTACGTCTGCAAAGTTCACAAAAGAAAGCTTTGCGCCCATATCAAAAAAGAGTAAGAAAGGAGAAAAAATAGGGGGAAATATGATACAGTGGAGAAAGATGCATGGAACCTGGGCTGTAAAATTGCCATAAAAAAGATTAAATATGCCCGGTAGCCCTTACCAAGTCTGTGGCTGCGCTGCTTTTCCCGACCCATTTTGATGAGGAGAAAGGGCCAAAACTAAAAAGATAACCCTGTCAAATTTCCGATGTAAGAGACGAAGTGGTTTACACCGTTGTCAACAGGATCACCAAGGCAAGAGCACTAGAACTACATGGTATCTCATCGTAAGTTGTCAAAATCCCACTAAAAGGAACGATCGACTACTTTACGACACGTCGTCGACAACAGCAAGAGTAGAACTCAGAAAGACATGGTGGAAGAGTTACATTTGCGTCGTAATTGCGGGTAATGCCCTAAACACTTTCAGCTTAATAAGCTGAGGGGCGATTCGGCGTGTGTTGGACTTAAATGTTCCCAGCGAAAATTGTATGTTCCACCCCACAAAAACCGCGTTTCTTGCTAGCAATTTACATTGCCTTCTGAGAAGCATTGCAATTTAAGAAGCCTCTAACTTTCTTACACTGAGGGCGTCAAATATTGGTGCAACCACCAGCGAGCTAGTGAAGTGACGAGATCCAATAATTTGAAACGAACAGGGCTGACTCTTCCTAGTTCAATAAAAAGTAAAAAATTTATCGCCGTCGAAATGTTTTCTAACTCCAATAACACTGGTGTAGATAGTTTAAGCGATACCTAGAGCAATACTGTGGCTTGTTTTCAAATGACTCTACACTTACTAACATCTATAATTAATTTGTTACCCCTATTCGTGATATTATTTAAAAACGCATTTCTAAATTAAGCACGTAGTTGAACTGCAAGGGATAATAAAGAATAAACATAATCTTTTATATGAAATAAACTTTTGCGAAATAAGCACGAGATTTTTCCGCTCTGATTCTATTCAGGAGTAACCCAACCCGACAGATCCCCCGTCTTTCGATTTGCAAGGAAGACTGACTTGCCTTGCATTGTCCAGTCTATTTCAGGGTCTGGGACGGTTGATTTTAGCCTTTTTGAGCTTTTCTAGTGGTGCTTACTTTTGCCCTTCTCCGCGGACTTTTCTGAGAGCCACTTTTCAGGTCCAGCGGGCCCACGCCTCATGCCCCGCTTCATCAGACGACTGTCAAGTAAGTAAATATTCTCGCGACGTCCTGAAGATCTCTACCGTCATTGAACTACACGTGATGCAACATACATTTTTACAGCATACACTTTTAGTTTGTAATCACTTGCCAAAACTAAGGAAGGATAATTTTTATGTGCAACTTTCCGACAGATTCAACAAATTTCAAGGAAACTTGCAGTAAAAATACGCGAAAATTAGGCCCCATATCTCTTTATGCGTTCCACTACAAAATTTAACTTTGCGATAAAATATCAATGCTTAAAGCTGATCAAAATATTACGGTCGTATAGCCCACTTCAAAATGAATCATTTCCGTACTCTAAAATTTCTTCTAGCAGCAGTAAATTTTAGAACACTCTAGATTATTCGACTCGTGGGCTAACCCGGTTCGCGAATTTATCACAATATTTCAGGGCATGTTATAGCGACGTGGTTACCCAGATCACAAAAATTGGCCATATTGTTCAGCGTTCGGTGGAGAATTTTTTTATGTACTATTTTCATAGATCGACCGATCTTCGATATAATTAACAAAATTTATCAGTCAAATGTTAAAGGCTGTTACCCCTATTTGGTTTTCACGCGGTAAATTCCGTTTATTGGAAACACTAATAACGCACTCATGTCGTTTTGCATATTATCGTCACAAAGGATCACCATTCTTATATATTTCCATCGCGAATTTATGGATGTATAAATAGATGTTATTTTATTCATTAGTTATTTGTCTACTGGTGAATATCTTTTCACGAAATATTAGGCTTCCGATACCAAAAGCGGTTTATCACGAAAAATGATACCAGACTTTTACCGCCCGAAAGCTCCACAAATTGCATTCGATGGCCATTTTCCTTTAGTTGGACCGAAAACTAACAGGAAAAAAGGTTAGCATAAGAGGCATTTGCCAATTAGTGATTACAAAGATGTGGTATTATTTCGTACGGTAGTTTTAGTAATTAGAACCTTTTTTAATGCCATGAACCTTAAATTATGGGTTTCTTTTATAAATAAAAACGTGCGGTTCATTCAGTGCCAAGGAAGCGTGCCAAACTGCAATATACACATAATCTTCGCTTGCTTACTGTCGTCTGCTCCGGCTTCCACCAACTAACTCGTCTATCCACCCTCTCTTAACAACTTCACGCTTATTTGGTCACTCTCTCCGTTGGACTCAATGGCTTGGTGCATTCGCGTACAGCTCGCGAGCGGATGAAGCACGAAGGCACGGGTTCGCTACCCGCCGTTGCACATTTTCATTTATATAGAATCCGTCTTACAAAATAATGTAGCATGCGGCGCCGTGGACGTTAAATGTTGGGTGATTATCTGCCCTCAAAAAATAATTGGTCACTTTTCTCGAAGGCGTCTTCTCTCCAGATCAGGAATCTACCGCAGAACAGCCGCTTGCACGAACCGTTTCGCGGCGCTACTTACGACCCGATGAAGGAACTAAACAAGCTTTATGATTTTATTTACATCCCTAAAACGTAGGCAGAGATTCAAATTGGATTGTAAGTCTAGTTTTAACAGAACGTAAATATTGAACTTCATATCAACTCCATGGGATATCATTTTTAAAACAAATATGTGTATTAATAATGGGTGTATAAGTAAATGTATTAGTAATGTGTATTAGTAATAATTAGTAGCGTGTATTTCCGATTATTTATCGTACAGAACAGGTTTCCCAATTTTGTTAAGCCCGTAAATTATCTGGATGAAAGTAATCAATATTTTGCTTATCACAATCCGAGCATAAAATAACGCAAAAATTCAGTTAAGAGGTTGTTATTATACATAAATAGGATTTATGGTTGTTACAATTAATTCATTTCTTAATAACAATATTTGTGCCTATGTTACATATTATCAGGTACTGAAATGATCCTATATATCTGTGTAATTTGTCTTAGATTATTTCAAATGTTCAGTAAATATTGACTATGCTGCCACTATAATAGCAAAAAGAATTGCAGTTTTTTCTCAGTCTATCAAGCCTTGAATTAAAAGAATATATAATGACATAAGCGTAAACAAAGCCTCTCTGTCAACAAACGCGCAAAATGCACACTACACTGGATCCCATAATTGTAAAGTTCTTGGATATTACATCTATCGAAAGTCTGCCTGATGTAGGTTTCTAAGGAGCGATTTAACACATGAATAAGACAGCTTATCTAATAATTCTTAGATGAAGGAGGATGCTATTTTAAAATTTGATGACATAACCTGATGATACCAAAAACGTTTCTACAGTGGAGTCATACTCGAAATTGTCATTCAAACTATAAAAACTACTTCTTCAACTCAATTGATAAAAATGCACAGCTTAATGTTATTCGCCCGTCAAGCTTACGTCATAAATATTTTCCAAAAAGAAAAATTAGCCTACGAAATTAAGCGTTGCTTAATATAACATTCAATCTAAATAGCAGCAACACGCAAAGAAGGTTTATGTTTTAATTTGCTTACCTCTGTGGTGCATTAACTCGTAATACCGGAATTTAAGGCATGCCTAAAAACTTCAGAAGATGACATTAGGCAGCGAACAAATCGAGTAACATATACTGGTTTACGAAATACGAAATGTAAACTGCAGCATTGTCTTCCCTGGATAAATACTTCATGACCTTTGAATTGTCATTTTTACATTTCTTTCTAAATCGTCTTCAGCTTTGTCACACCTTGGTATCATTATACAGCATTTTTCAAAGATATGTCGAGCGAAGTAATTTTACTAGAAGGTGAGTCATTACGGTAAGCGACAACAAGGAGCAGGACTCGCGGTGGTTAATCGCTTATCCTTTTTTCTATGACTTGGCTTACGATCGTTTTTTGCCAGATATATCTGGGCTTCATTCAATCTGTAGGACAGTATAGTAGCGTCAACCACATTTCAGCTAAAAAGCGAAATGCTGGCCTCTCCGCCTTTTCAGGCGTTTGAACCGACAGTGTGGTAGATTTTTTTGGAGGGGTTCCAATAATGCTTGATGCACATGCACACTGGTGTGTTCACATCAGCGTTAGTGTGAGATTCATGAACCCACTAATTCCGCGTTTCCCAACTCGTCCGGATGGCTCGGAAAGCTTATCGCATTGCTTCGAAAATGCATCCGCTCCTAGTCAATCGGAGAGACAATCGGGTGCAACGAAACCGCAGGGAAGTCACCATCAGGCAAAAACTCAGCACCAACCTCACAAGCTTTTTCAGATATCTAAACCTGCCGCGTACTGTTTGCATGATTTAGAATCTACCTACGCTGGCGACGAAGGATTATCATCGTCTTATTTTTGACATTTACGTAAAACATGCGTGAGGGATTATTATTATTATTATTATTATTATCATTATTATTATTATTATTATTATTATTATTATTATTATTATCAAATGAAAATGTGTAAATATTAATCATTAAGTAGATTCAACAGAAATGGCAGGCTTTAGGCAGCCGTAACTTTTACACTACATGCTATACCACATGAAATTTGGCAGACGCTTATGTTGATTTGTTGTGAGTATTCGGGCATAATCTTTAAGGTTGCTTTAGTGTAAATTCTAAAAACCAATTTAGCATCATTTAAAGCCAAAAATGAACACACAGCATAAATGGACACTATAGTATCAAAGAGCTTTAATATTTTCAAAACATGTTTCAATATTTAGTAATAGGCTGTACAAGCCTAACCCATTTCCCTACTATCAATTATAACTATAAATTTTCTTGGTGTATGGTTCAATTTTGGAGAGCTACGCCCATATACTCAGAAATAATATTTTTTAACATTGTCAAGTTATAAGAAATAAATAGGTATAAAAAGTCAGCCATAACCCTGCTTTTTGCCCTCTAAAGCATTACGAACCTACATCTCTTAAATACTAGTACATCGGTTTCATTTTAAAGACATTGTGCACAAACAAATGAAACATCGGTAAAATTAAGAATGACAACGTCACTAAAAGACTATAAATTGTTAAGAAAGTTAATGAAATTGTCTATAGTAGAGCTCGCTGCAACAGTTGTTCTCTACCATTATAGACATACATCTCCGTTTCAAAACATTAAGTTTCACAGACTAATGAAGCAAGTAAGCAATATCTGAAAGCGTGAGTCTGATTGATCAACATTGTCAGATTCTTTGTTTGTCCTTTGTTAGACACATCAATGGGTACTATTTGATAACTCACATGAGTATTAGGACGCAAGAACTCGCTCACATAAACAAACAAATGGCTTTAGTTTTAATCTTTTTCATTTAGAAATTACGTTCTAAAGTGCATCAATCCACACCTGTGTCGCCAAAATAAATACCTGGCATCCCTCATATAAAATAGACCTACTGCAGGCCCGTCTGCCAGCAAAAAATAATGGATAGAAAAAACCAGTTAGCTGTACCCAGAGGGAACTTTTCGGGGTTTTTAATACTTTCGCGTTATGTTACGCGTTATCTTATAACAGGAATGACCGTCCCTTAATTGTGATACTGGCTTTGAATACTTCTTAGAAGTCATTCGACTGGAACTGGTGGCTATTTTAGGGCAAATATTCTTCACTAGTTACTTACACTTCATAACCGGTAGTAAATTATGATTGATCGTTCTTAGAATGCCTATTACAGAAACATGACTTAAAATAAACTTTTCGTATAAATTGATTTGGTATATCAATTTTAATATTTCGCCCTTTCTTTTTTGCTACATAACTCGTATAACTCCCAGACGCAAAAACCAATAGACGACGCTCGATATATTGCCTAGCCGTATCTCAGTCGTTTGAGCACAACGCAAGGAGTGAAGTTGAATCGACCAAGAATAATTAAAATAAATTTCCAACGGCGATGGTTAGGTTTGTATAGGACCACGATGCCCATTGCTCGCTAGACTTCTATAATTAGTACCACACAACTGCAAAATTAAGATGGTAGCAACTTTTAATTTCGATTCGTGGTCGTCAGTAAGCCCTGTCACTTCTTTTGCAATATCATTTTCTGCTATTTATGTTTTTTTAGTTTAATAGAAATGGTTCAGATTGCTGTTACATTAAAAATCCAGAAGAGGACCCTATATTTTTGTTTTTCCTGCGATTTTATGAATCGACACTAACACCAAAGATCTTGCATCAGATCTTAATTGAAATGATAAAATTTGAACACAAAGTTCCGTGTCTGAGTAATAAACACATATGAATTGGAGGTTATTTACAGAGTGGGACACACACGTTATTAATACAATGCGTGCGCTGCGCCACCACCACCCAATTCAATGACACTGGTTGCCACTCATCTGGTGTCAATTTAGAAAGCCGTTCGCTACTTACTATTCTTTGCGTGCGTAAAGCACGCAGATACTAAAGGCGTCCGCTCGCAGATACACAGGCGTTGCTTGTGAATGTAGCCCGGCCCCCGGGGATGTTCCGGCCCTGCCTTCACAGGCGGATATACACACTCTAGCCCGCCCGAAAGTGAGAGCGAGAGTTAACGGCCGCAGCGGCAGCAAGAAGCTCTGCCTTGACTAACGGCATCAACAGCCGTGGAAGCGGTCAACTAAGAAAAC
>MNPL01001919.1:18859-37775 GCA_002081605.1 Tropilaelaps mercedesae
GGCTAACTTTTTCGCTAGCCCGCTCGATTGTTACAGTGCATTAAATATTACCATAATCCATCGGCCTTGATTTGTCCTCACAAACCTCTTTTACCTCTTGCTTTCCTGCCACTCCATCCATCTACCTAGGAAAAATAAGAAGCTGCCTGCGTTTGTGATAGTCGTACTGGTCGTCTCAGTGGTGTGCCTGCACTGCTAGCTGTGTGTTTGACTGCCCGTGTCCGGCGTATTCTGCTTGGCTCCGCTCCGTTTGGAAGCGCGGCAGGAAGGAGGCCTGCCGGACGACCCACCCTATGGGTCACTCGCTCAGCCCCTCCCCTTAAGCAGCAGCAGGCAGCACACCACGCGAGATCGACACACAACCAACACACACGCACACACACACACACATATAAATACACATGATACACAGAGATACTTCACCACTAGCATTACCTCCACCACCCACCCAGTGAAATACATAGCCATATAGTCATAAAACTCATTCCTTTTTTCTTACAAATATTCGCATCGTCAAGCAGCATATCCATTCATCCGTTTAAGCTGGCTCCACCTTCGAAAAAGGAAGGAATTAGCGTGCCATTGTTTGTCGCTTTTTTGCACATTGTTTATTCTAGAGGTGTTTTTCTACTATAAAACGATTAAATCTCTAATACTAACCGGTGGTTCTATTAGTAGAAATAATTTCAGTCTACAAAACGCAAGATATATACCTTCTTGATTTGGCTGTAGATATCCCATTCGCATTAAAACATGGAATTAAAGGATTCTCATTGGCCGTTTGTATTTGATATTGTATAATAAAATGATTTATTATTAAGACCCTTACATTCATTCTGAACTTTCCGATGTTCCATACCATGTTAGAGACCAGAAATTACAGAAAATCTTATTACATTTCACGGTAGTGTCTGGTTCCGCCAACTTTTCAAATTTAACTAAAAAATATACATATTGTCCAATATTGCAAGAAATCGTGGTATATATGTATATATATTGCTCAGTATTTCAGAGAATCCTAGTATCCACCCTTATCTGTAGTAATGTGCTCAAATTAATACCAGCAGCAGCCGCTTTGGTAATCGTAGCTGGAAGAGTACCGCTAAAAACCATGCGACCTGCTGAAAGCTGAGGGTCTGCACCGCTTGACCGGAGCGGGCCGGCCCGTCCCATTTGGGGGCGGTGGCGCCGCTTAAGGGAGAGGACAAGAGGAGGAGAATGTAGAAGGGAGAGACCGACTACAGGGCAGCCCCCTGTACCACCACCAACTACCACTGGGAGCCCAACCCAACTTGGTTCAGCTAAAAGAATACATAGGCAGGTCTGACCGAGTCGGGTCGGGCTGGACAACATCGCCGCGGCGCCGCATGGAGGCCGACCGGAGCGTTCAGCAAAGCCTGCCTGCCTGCTTGCCAAAAGGCCCACCAACCGAACGACCGACGGGGTGGCTGCACCGACTGGAGCGAATTAGACAAAGAGGAAGAGAGGAAAATAAATATAATAGAGAGAGGGAAAGAGAGAGAGTGGATGAACCGCGTGCATGTATATGTGGATGCGTGTGTGTCCCATTTAGGCTACCAAGTTACTACAGCTGCCAGTATCGAGCAATGACAGGCATACAGCCAGGAGCCAGAGTGTTTTCGTGGCCAATCCCTCCCCACCGGCTACGCCTCCCCATCAACTAGTTATCACTACTCTAGAAGGAGCAGACGACGTGTACCATCGTCCTCTACGACCGGAACTTCCGGGCGGTTAATAGATTAATGATATGTAGCTACGGGAGTAGCCTTGTGTATTATATGAATTCATATTCTTCAATTTTAACGCTTTATTTTCTAGAATTACTCTAGCCTACGAAGGATCTAGATGAGCGTTCAGCGATAACCGGCTCACTTGGGCGGTAGCGATCGGCGGAGAGGCAGGCTTTGACGAGGGAGGGAGACTTCAGGCGGCCCAACGCAGCACACATAGACTCACACTACACAACCACACCATCATACTCAAGCTCGGCACAGCGTCGTCTAGCTTGAGCGTAGCACAGCGGCGCCACACAATCCAAGCACAACCCAACAACAGCGGGCGGGCTACTACTGCAGCAGCAGCTGAAGGGGACGGACAACTTTGGAAGAGGGAGTGGAGTGCTCCTACAACGACTGCCTGCTTCTCCTACGGTGTGTTGTTCCATCGTACATTTGTGACATTTCTATCTACATTACTAACTAGCCAGTTATTAAACTCCCTAATCTTAACCGTGCCGTGTGGAACTCATTGGCCAGCTCTGTTCGTCTCTGGAACTAAAGAAGGTGAACCCACTCAAAGGGCCTGTTACATTTTTGTTTGAAATATTTTATTATTGTACCCGGCTCTTTGTGCTACTTCTGTCCAGCTGAGCTGAAGAAAGTACGTGTACTGGCGTGTAGACGCCAGCAAAAACGCCACAATTATACACTATGAATGAAGATCAAGCGCAAGCCACAGCACAAGCTGTTCAGAGTGCAGCTAACCAGACAGTGACTGATGTTCAAAATGCCCAGTTACAGGCACTCATTCAGAATGCTGCCGCTGGAGGAGCTCAGATTGTCAACAGTCAAGGTTCGTAATTATGGAAAGGTTTCCCATTGCGCCTATAGTACACCCAACGTTTCTCTATAGGTTGCATGTGTGTATGTCTTTCTTTTTTATTATTGCATGTGCTTATGTACTAAGCGACTTGTGGCCTTTATATACATATATATCTTTGATCAGGTTTCAACATTACTCTTTAAAGAGTCAAAGTACCAGTCTGCTTTTTCTCACCTCCATAACCATACACGATGCTCGTGGCGACAGTACGAGAGTAGTGCCGTGAAATGAGCCGCCAAAAGGCTAAATATATTAAGACTAAAGACTCGTATCCTGCTCATGATGTGATTTTGTTGGTCTATTTAACCGTCGATTTTTTGGTCCGTGTCTTCTTGTGATCTGTCTGTAGCGTGCTATGTGGGCCGCCCTATGCTGGGCCGGGCCATCTTGCCGTCAAAACTAAAATTGTGTTGTTGTTGATGATCGGTGTCGATCATTGAGTTGGTAGCCATAATGGCGATATTTACGCACTGTGTTGGTTAACACCAACTTTGAGTTTAAATAAATAGTAGTGACTGTTAATTAATGTGATTAACGGAGATGGTGGCGACGGTTGTGGTGGGTTGCCTCTTGTGCGGCTGCTCCTCCGGCTGCTCCTCCGGCTGCTGCTGCGAGTAAGAGCTGCTGCAGCCATAGTCATTGTTGTTATCGCCGTCACCGAGGGTGGAGCCTTGGGCGGCCCAGGGGGCGGGGGTGCAGCTATCACACACTACCCATAACTACATTTCTATTATTACCTTAATCACGTTGTTATTGACGCCGCCACACATTTCTCACAAACTAGAGTGCTTGTATTATCATAATGAATTTGCCTAGGAATACACAAGCAACACGTTATAATTTACTTCTTTTCGTTGAAATCTAAATTTAGATTACTGTATAGTTTTACAGTAGATGCACGCAAGAATATTGGTGGACGCACAAAATGCCACTACTATTTCAGTCTAAAGCCTCGCAGTGTGATATTATGCCATAGAATGTACTATACAATCTCATTAAAACGCACCTTTGTCTTCCACAAGTTCTCTCTCTCATCTCTCTTTCTCTCTCTCTCTCTCTCTCTCTCTCCGTTTTTACAATTAAATTTACCATGTCCGTAGTGAATGGTATGTAAAAAATTTAAGTATTTATTTTTATTAATTGATTTAATCTACTTATTGTAATAATATTACTAAAATTGGATATTTGTTTGTTTGCTTGCTACGGCTAAATCGTCGGAACTTTAGTAGAACGATAGAGTTTAGCGAGATGGGTTGGAGAAAGCTTGTTCTTATTTAAATTGTTGCCGAGATATTTAATATTTAGTGCGACTCTTGTATAGGTTGGTTTTCGTGTTGGTGGTATTGAATAATTTGTAGATCGGTTGAAACGGTCAGGTTTTCGTAATTCGAGACAGGCCTTGACATTTTATCGAGGCTTTGGAGGGTGATTTTTGCTTAGCACCTGTGATTCACCAACGTTTAAACTTTGTTTAAGATTTTGTCTCTGAAGTAGAAGTTAATTCATTTAGTGGAGGCGTAGATATTTTGTTAACGTTTTAGGCAGGGTATTTAGCTCCGTAAAATTAACAATTAAGAGGCTTTAGGTTTGATTGATGATTTGTTATTGTACAAAGACGGGGTAGGGTTTGTACGGTTATTGTGTCGCACGATAGAGACAGAAGTAAGGATATACGAGATGACCTGGGTTTTTTATTGAGCTGTGTTTTTTTTTATTTTTTTCACTTTGACCTTTCCCTGCGTTTAGGGTAAAGATTTTGCGTCTGATTCATGATGTGTTATTCTATTTTTTTAAATTGAATTGGGACTGTGAACTAAAATGTTGAAATTTACGGGATTGACTTTGAAATATTGATCATTTTAAATATCCTTCCTTAATATATTCCTTAATTCACCTGAAACTATTACTTTTTATTTCTATAACTCTTCTGTTTTTGATTAGGTTGTATAATTTTTTTGACAATTTTCATCTGAATTATTTTTCTAGTTTTTCGTATCAATGATAGTACTGTAGTGTCGATACTGGTAATAAATCAATTGTCGCTTCCCTAGCAGATGCACTAAATGCTATGTACACCTTTTCCAGTATCTCTCACTTCGATCGAGTTTTTCGAAATGAAATATTATACAACCAATGTGTATTTGGTTAATGTTTCGCCAATTTGTTATTTTCAGAATATGAGCGGTTATTGCCACGAGTGGGTGCATTCGAAAGAGCGTTTAAACGTTTTTAAAAAAATAGCAAAGGTAGAGAAAAGAAAAATGCCTAGCAAACTGTATCAAAACAGTTGAAGAACCACACTCCACATACCGTGCTAACCAAAATCTTGTTTACTCATTTCGTACGTCAGTAGTTGGTATAAACGATCAATATCGACAGCGATTTGGGTTGAGGGCTTACATTTGATACACTTCCTTTTGAGTGAGTTTAATCAAATTTAGAAACTAAAAAATATCGTGTAAATAGATTGGGTATTCGATGTTACGGAATTTTTTGCATTTTTTTTATTTCCCGTTTTTTACAGGTACAATTTTGTTTGTTGCATAAGATTAAAATGCGTTTTATTTATTACCTTAATATAGGCCATGAATTTCCTAGCCACTGCTGATTATTTGCGATAAATAAATACGTAGCATAAATACGTATTGAAATGGAAGAACCAAAACATAAAATTGTTTTCTAAGATTACAAAAATGTTGTCCTTTATGATTAGATGAGCGTTTCAGGTGGAAAATGAAACTCAAGAACTGAGAGCATGGATTCAGAACTTTGAGATTAACTTCAAGGCTAAACGCGACTTGGTGCATTTATTATCGTTTCGGATCCAAGTGATTGGCTTTTTCTTAGATCTTAAGAAATCTGCATGAAGTTAGCATTTTACTTTAGTATGTATATTATTTCATAATGTCTTCCCGTCATACATATTGGTGAAGCGACTGGTTGTTAAAACAAGCGTTTTGGCCGTCACAGGAACGATGCTGACCGATTCGGATTGCTCCGAACTTCTAGCGTAAGGCTTAAGATTTTGGGCAGACACAAATGACCTGATCGTAAATGTACTTTTTCCAAGGGTGTAATAGTGGCGATAAATATCACCAGTTCCGTTGTGGGTAAATATGGACGGATACACGCACTTCGAAAAATGAAAAGCTCTTGAAAATATAAATAATGGCACTATCCGTAAAACATAGTTGTTAAATTGAGTTTATGAAAGTAGTTCTTAGAGTAGAAACATCAAGATTTTTATTTTAAACTTTTTTCAAATTAGTTCAAGTGTTATTTGTTACTACATTTTATGGAATTAGCTTTTACCATTTTTATTAATTTATTGTTACATGATAGGCTTTCTTATTACTTGTTTTATCACACTATCACTGATTTAGGGGAATCATTTATTTAGTATTTACATTTTAATTTACATTTAGTGTATTTTTTATTGATAACTTGATCTACATTTAGTATAGTAGCAATCATTTAGTTTTTAGCTATCAAGGAGACGATTTCTTTCGTTTTCGATCCATGAAATGACAAGGATTTATCAATTATATATTTTTATCTGTTTATTTGAATGGAATGGAAGAAGATTGTGTGTAACGTTTAGGTTATTTCTAAAAGGTATTTCTCTGAAATATAGTGGAAAATAAAGGATTTCCTTAACATTTACGATTGTTAAAAATTGTAGAGTCTAATATAATGTTAACTGAGCGCGAAGTCTAGAATATTAGAAAGGGTTTTTTTAATTAGAGCAAACGTTTGTTTTATATCTCTCTTGGGCGTTTAAGATGTCGACGCCGTTTTTTATAACATGTCTAAATGGTACCTTTTTCTTTTTATAACATGGTACCTTTTCGTCTAGATTACAATATATAAATGGTAGTTTTTTTGTTGGTAACCTGTTCGTGAGCCTGACATACAGCCGACAAGCGTGGCGTTCCAGCTAAAGATCAGGCACTGTTACGTAAAGCTCCTAGAGTTCGCCCGTAAAGGCCTTATAGATAGTTTTTGTAACAAGCTTTATTCAATTGCAATGAACTGTTTGACCAATAGGCTAAAGTTTTTGATTTCAATATAAACAAACTTTTTTACGTTTGCAATTGGTCAACCAGGTTTAACCTATAATGTACTTGGAGCCGGTGCAGCAGGAGTTGGCGCTCAGATACAGAACATACAAATTGATGGACAGGAGGCAATCTTCATTCCCGCGGCACTAACGGGGGGTGCTACTCAGGTCGCTCAAACAGGACAGATTGTTCGATCCGCTGGAGGTAGCCCACAAGCTGCCACGGCTACTGCCTATCAAAATGTTACCATTCGGAATGGTTCGTGTGCTTTTACTTGCTGTGTTTGTGATTTAGTGAATCCGTCACATCTGAGACACTAAGACGGGTGTCAGTATTTAATTAAAAATCATGGTAATGATAACTTATAAGTGAATAACGGTATTGATCTTACAATTTTTTTGCAATTAAGGCTTAACCGTGTCGTATAGTTCTATTTTTTAGCAACGCAATGATATGAATTTTAAAACAAAAACCAGTACAGTATAATATCTAACACGTATGATGTCACATATTGGTACTTCGATCTTCAACATGTTTGTGGTTTCAGCTAATAGGGACAGTAGGTGGTGATTAGATAGAAGAAGTAAATATATGTAATTCGTGTGTATTTACTTACATGTATAAATTTGCATAGAATTATATGTTTTCTCTCTTAATTTGGAGTAGCTACATATGTTTTTTGTTTTTTAACCTTGTTTCTCATTGTTTTATTTGTACT
This sequence comes from Tropilaelaps mercedesae, assembly GCA_002081605.1. Classification (NCBI taxonomy): domain Eukaryota; kingdom Metazoa; phylum Arthropoda; class Arachnida; order Mesostigmata; family Laelapidae; genus Tropilaelaps; species Tropilaelaps mercedesae. Next base: position 26,261 of record MNPL01001919.1, read on the forward strand.
GAACCAGGTAACACAATCCAAACCATTCAAGTGCCGGTTGCAGCGCCCACCGTTCAACAGACTACAGTGGTACCCATGCAAGTACCGGTGCCAACTGCCAATGGACAGACCATTTATCAGACCATCCACGTGCCCATCCAGAGCCTTGGTGGTGTTGGTGGCATTGGGTTGGGTGGTGTCGGTATGGGAGGAGTCGCTCAAGTGGCGGGAATGCTCGCCCATGCTGGACAACCTATGGCACTGCAACATTTAGCAGGTTTAACAGCAGCTCCTCATGCAGCGCAGATCGCCCAAATACAGGTACAGCAGCAACAGTCTAGCCCAACAACTCCTAGCTCAGTCGGGGCAACTGTTAGTACTGCCAATGGCGCCTCAGGGGCTGCGAGCCAGGCACAAGCCGTTCAGACTGTAGCCAGTGTAGCGGGTGTGCAACCGGTAACGCAAGTACAACAAGTGGCCGGCGTCCAATCAATGCAGCAGTGGGCCGCAGACGCTGCAACAGCTGCTGCTTTGGCTCAAGCTCAGGCTCAGGCGGCCCAGGTTGTTCACCAGCAGCATCAAACAGTTGCTCTACAACTACCCAACGGACAGATAGTCCAAGGTCAACAGGTAAACCTGGCAAGCGGGGCCACAATGGTCTACCCCGGTGGCGGTGGCATGAATATGGCTGCTGCGCAATTGGCCGCGGCTGGTCTCCGATCACCGGGAGTTATCCAGTTGGCAAATTTGAATGGAGTACCCGTCCAGATACAGAGCGCCACAAGTCAGCAACAGCTACACCAACTGCTGCAGGGAAATGCGGCTCTGCAAGCGTTAGGTTTGCACACTTCTACGGGACCGTTGTCCCCTTTGCAAACGATTCAAATCGCTGGCACAACTGCCAGTGGGCAGCAAACGATTGTCGCACAACAACTACAGCAAGATCCAAACGATCCGACACGATGGCAAGTTGTTCAGGTCCCACAAACGGTGACACAAGCTCAAGCAACAGCAGCAACCCAAGTTACGGCCTCTCAGGCGACTCCGGCCGCTGTGACACCTACGACCGTTACGGTTCAAACGACGCCACAGCAGCTTCATGCAGCAGCAACAGCTGCAGCAACAGCCGTCGCTGTTAACGGAGATGGCACCGGAGCTGCTGGAACAGCGACTGCCACTGGGAGCGAAGGCGCTCCTCAACAGATTGTACTTGTGGCCGCAGGCGGAACAGAAGTCGTCACGGCCTCGGCGGCTGCTCCCAATAGTGCAACCACCGGCAATGGGGCGAGCGGAACAACGACAACAATTGCACCGGTTACTTCGGCGACCGGAACCCCGTTAGCATCGGGCGAGCGAAGGTTACGGCGAGTGGCTTGTACGTGCCCTAATTGCCGTGACGGAGATGGGCATAGGACGATTCGACCGAACGGCGAAGGGCCTGGCAGGAGACAACACATTTGTCATATCGCAGGATGCCATAAAGTTTATGGAAAAACATCACATCTAAGAGCTCATCTCAGGTATGTTGAAAAAAGTAAATATTAATCAAGAAAAACGTAAAATTTCGAATGAGGACTTTTTGCGGACACCGACATTGGAGCTGAATGTGTGGTAGAGTAAATTGAGCTATAGGTAGGGAATCACTGACCAGGTGCGAAAAAAACTAAATATGATGGCGTAATGTATAGGATCGAGGCGTGGGTACAGGTGGGATGAAACAAATTTTTGCCTTCCTATATCGTTAACATGGTTTGCACTAATGGCAGTGCAAATCTTTTCTTGATTGACTTTTTTGTCGGACTCTGTCATGAACATCACCACATTATTTTGTACATAGTGTTCTTGTTAGTTTTAACAATTATCTCGATCTCTCTGCAGATGGCACGCGGGCGAACGGCCGTTTGTTTGCGACTGGCTATTTTGCGGAAAGGGTTTCACGCGTTCAGATGAGTTGCAACGACATAAGAGAACGCACACAGGCGAAAAGCGTTTTCAATGTGCCGAGTGTCTTAAAGGTTTCATGCGATCGGATCACCTTAGCAAACATTTAAAGACGCACCTTGCTAGTAGAAACGGTCTCACAATTGATGGAGGAGATTCTGATATGGAAACCATCGACCACATGGACGCCAATGGTAACGGCGTTGTTGAAACTAATGGTCAGTCTTTCGGTTTTTTGGAATAGGGAATATCTGTTTAGTTTAAGGTTGACACACTTGGTCATAATGTCGAAATTTTGGACAGCAAATTCTGAAGTGTTACGAAGAGCCGTTGTAAACTAAAAAACATGCGATACTCAGGATCATGAAATGATCCTAGTTTAAGCATACAGGGTGACAATCTACTACACCTAAATTTTGTATGTTTATTTTTTTACACTCGCTTGATCTTTTAGTGATTACTTGATTATACAGTTACATTTCTGTTTATTCGTGTTCTTGCCGAAGGCATGGAAAAGTTATCTTTGCTACGCGGATACGATTCGAGCTAAAGAGAACACTGTAGACCACGAAAATCTCCTTAATGGAAACCTACACTATTAATAATCGAGGCAATCCTTGCATGTCGGCATTTTTCTTCCTTAATACAGGGACCGGAAACGTCACAGGTGCACATACGTCCATAGTGACAGTAAACGCCGACGGTTCTACGGAAACAACGACCGTTCCTGTTGGACAAACTGTCCAAGTAGCTGGAAGCGTGACCATCTCAGGAGCTATGGGGGTGACCACTCATGATGTCGGAACAGCCGGACCGACGGCCACGATTATGCACGTTGTTAAGCACGAGGACGGCCAGCCACTGCAGATAAGCGACGGGACCCGGATACACGACGTTGTACAAATTCGCGCGGAGGACGGGACCACGCAGCTGCAGATTGTGCAGACGACCGCGGCTTAATTCGAACAAAAGTATGATCATTTACTTATCTCGTTACTTTTTATGTGCAGTTCGTACACTTGCTACAGTCTGACCCATAAACATGCCTAGATATAGCGCATAGTACATATGTGTATCTCTTTCTACTTATATGTACGCTTGTTAATATAATAATGTAGGCCCGATTAGAAAGAAGTGCATTCTTTTGAGTGTGGCTTCATTTCAAGGGCTGATCCGGTGATTTTCTAATGAGTCATTCACCCAATGTTAAATGAAAATATCAAGTAACTTAATTTAGTTTAATTATAAATTTCAAATACAAAATTAACTTAAACAGATTACCTTTTAAACTTCTGTACACTACAGAAAAACAAGAATGGGGCACTAAGTTTGACTAAGTGAGAATTTATTGCAATAAATTGTAGCAATCCAGCACATACGGGGCTCAATTGTTCAAAGAATAAAGGATCACCTGAGAATACTTCCGCAGATCGTGGTCAGTTAAGTGTAACAGATAAGGTTGGATTATGGCCATGCTCTTCACGATACAAGATTTGTATAGTTATTTCAAGTTTATTTATAACCATTCCTGTGAAAAGTGCTTATTATGTTCCCGATTACGGTCAGTACGGTGTCCTTCATCAACAAAGATGGAATATGTTCTTTTGTTTTTAATCAAGAAATTAATCTTATTCTATTGTAGCACGTAGTGGGATCTCTAACACATACAGTGAAAATACAGTTGATTTTTCGTCATGGTTAATATTACATTTAATGGACAGAATTATCAGATATCATCAGAAAACTTCTGTTCAGACTATTTAAGCAAAAACATACATATGCACCCAGAAATAAAAAAAGACCCACAAATATGACATTTAATTATATAGAAAATGCTCTCTTTTGAGACAGTTTGTCTTGCTTATTTAAGATTCCGCAAGTTCATGATGAAAGCCGAGGTTAATCAGAGGGTATTGAGAGAAAAGAAAGATATAACGACCGATAAAATACATTTTCCTTACGGTATGTGTCAAAGATAGGTACGATGAATCTTAGTGATTCGTCATCACACTAACAGTTCATATGCTATTGGTTCGGCACTCCTTTAAAAAACGCTCCATTCATAGTTATCTTTCAGTTCTAAAGCATGACATAAGTGCAGATCGACCAGAAATTTAACATTACTGCGTTAATTCTAGTTCTTGAGCCACCTCTGTGCAAACACCATAATCTACAACAGAGCTAGAACGCTATCATAATGCATTCACCTGAACATTCACTTTGTATCTAGACTCTTGGCCTAAATCACATGAAATAGTAGGAAATCCTGTAAGGAAGTGAAAAAATATTGTAACTTTTGATTACATTAATAGCTAATTTTTGCTACGGTTTACTATATCGGAGATGATGAATTTGAATCTATTTGAGGAATGTATGAACGTCAATATTGCCAATGAGGTACGATTAAATAATTTAAACAAGAATAATGGATAATACGTAAATGCTTAGAATCTCATAAAAGCTATAAGGCAGTTAACAAATTGCGGCGAAGTTTTTTGCAACGTAACTTTGATTTTAACACTGCGATTCAAACTGACCATATAGAAGGTGCACAGTATTCCTGGGAAAACAACGGCCTGTACTTGGACGGATTAATGAAAATTGTATATTTTCAACACTTGTTACTAAGTTTTCGTATTTCGATTGGTGTCGAATGTTCGATTGGTATTATCAGGTCTCCGTTGCTTCTTTTATCACCGTCGATAAGCCATGCTTTTTTGAGTCGTTTGTCCTAGAAAAGACACACCTTGCAGGTGTGCCGAGGAGCTGTTTGTAGACTCGCAAGTAGAATTAGTCATTTTAATGATATTTCAAAGAATGATGAAAAAAATGAAAGCATTTTTTAGCTAAACCCTGATATATTACAGGAATTTGGCGGAATGTTATTAAAGCTTAACTTGCATATTTGTTTTGAAATAGCAAAAAAAAATTATTATTATTATTATTGATTAATAAGATGTACCATACAAATTACTTTAAGTTCAGTCTGATATGTATTTTACGCTGCGATAGTTACCCTGCAGACCTGACTTCTGATAAGTATGTGTCCAACTAGATAAAAAGGTAGGTGAGTGAAGCTGGACAGAATTTTTTATAATTATATTATGTTCGCTAAAATTATAAACTGGTAATGATGACGTATTGTGTTCTATTTTATTCTAAATATTCAAACTCCATACAATGTCCAGTGACTACTTCAGGACCAAGAAAATGAAATATAATTAATTGTTGTAAATTGTACAGTGTAAGATAAGAGTACTAGCAAGAAATGTGCTTCTCAATTGTATATTCTATTGCTGTTATCGAAAATGCGAAACGAACTTATACAGTTAGTACTTAATTTGATGTATGCAAAGGATTATTAATATGGAGGATATCTTTATATAAATAAAGAAAAGTTGGAGTTTTTAGTGTTGCCAATGAATAAAGTGAATACCGGATGCACTACTGCCTCTTTTTTGCATCATCATGCTGAAACTTTAGTGAATTTACGGGCCAGTTTAATTAAGGTGTAAACATTTTCCTACCATGATATGTTAAAGAAAACTATTTCAGAAGTTCTACAAACAAAAAGTTCTTCCAATATCAAAATAGAAAGGTTTATCCGTAAATTCGTCAGACAGCGATCAGATCGCTAACTTTAATTTCGCGTTAGAAAAAAGTGTGTAAAGAAAAAAAACTTTTTGGTTTCTAGTATATATATATATATATCTTCACGGCTACTTCACATTAACCTTGCAGCAGTTTTGCGGAAAATATGGATGAACAATGACTTTCTAGGCTTTTTGTAGGAAATACGGTCTTCGCAAAACGATGGCTACTTTTATACAAAAAATTACACGTCCCTACTTTTTTAGGGATTATTATAGGCCATTCGGTGATATATATCTCTATATATAATCATAAGGCTTACGTTTATATATCTATATATATAACTATGAAGTGTTGGTCTGATTTCTAAACTATTGTTAAAGCACACGGAAAACTACACACATTCCTACGCACATTAAGCTTGTTTGATTACCAATTTTAATTGCACCAGCATTTAATTTTTTTAGAACGTATCTAGTCTCTCTCTCTTGGATAAGAAAGACGGAAGTGAATCTACTAAAGGCGAGAAAAAACTGTAAAATTTAAGCACTTAGCCACACGAGTATAAATTTGCGCTAACCGATTCCAAAAGAGTCAAATATTTTGAAGAATTAATTTGAAAAAGAAATCTTAAAGACTCAGAAACAAGAATTTTAAGAGCAGACAATTGCAGCTTGTTACCAAAGTAATGAGAATAAAAGAAAGACCAATAAAAATAGGTCCTATTAAAAAGTATAAAGGTGTCCCTTTTATACTAACACCAAGATGGCCACTAACGTGCCTGTGATGAAAATTATGTTACTATAAACTATGTTTTTAATGCTATCACACGAGCCCTTAGCGGATCTAGATTACTATGCAAATGATTTGTGGGAGGCGCGTCGTTCATTACCCAACGGAACTTTAAAACCCCAAAAACGCGAAAAAGGTTTGTAATGCATTTGCCTTCCGTCATTCAAAGGAAAGACTTTCTATCAACCGTCTCATGGCACAAGGAGATTTTTTATAGCTGCTTGAATAGGCTGTTGCCGAAAATTAGGATCTCTCGCCATGTAAGTACATTAATTTTAACCATATGTTTTGTAAGAATGCAATTGATGGTCTTTTCACTTCTAAGCTGAAAATTATTTGCGTATTTCGTGCTTCGGGGGACACTAGGACATCGCCCTGCAATACTTCGTTTAATATAGCTAGTTATTTCAGAAGTTAAGCCTCATATTGTAGCAACTTAATTCACTGTGTTTTATAAATAGCCTCCGCGTTGGCGGCTGTTAGATAAACAAAGTTTTCAAAATTCAGGTATTCTATCGACCGCTGGTCTTGTAACTAAACGTTAGACATGCTGTACTTATACTGGATGCATTCCAGTGATAAACAGGGCCTTTTTCATAATCGCGTGTCCACATGGCACACCTTCTGGATTCGCCTATTTCCAAGGAAAATCCTTATAGAAGACACAAACAGTTTTATCATTTTCTTATCAAACAGCCAATGTATTTTCAACGAGCTAAACTATCCCGTCTGACACCGCCGCATGAGATTTTCGATTCACTTTTCTAATGGGAGATTTTGGGGAAGGCAAAGTAACCGCAATCGTTTTCAGCTTTGTGGTTTCAGTCACGCAGGTGAGTAAAATCGGGATAAATTGTGGAGTGGCCAAATTCCTTCTTTACATGGATAATAAGCGCTCTACAGAGTAGGAATTTGGGTTCATTATTTTTCTCAATTTTAATCAGATCAATCCGTGAAAATCGTTATTAGAGATATCCTGCTAAGTAACTCTGATGATCTGCTCATTTCCGAAAATAGCCGCTTATAAGTTCAGTAGGCTCTGGCAATTAATACGGTCACGACGGTCGGTGCATATTTTTTAATGACAAATTCTAGTTGGCTGTCTCCGCCCTGAATTAGCAGGCGGGTTTCTTTACGTGGTTCCAGCTCCTGTGTATCTTTATGCCTTTGGGACTGCTTGAACTGTATATAATTCTAACAGCAGCTTGAAGTTTTCTCGAAGTTTTCTGGAGTGACGTCACGGCAGCCAACCTGAAATAGCCTGAAGGCTACGTACCGAATGTTAGTTTTAAGGCTTCATTAAGCTGCTCTCAAAAGACTGGGCTATATCTTAACGAACGCCTAATTATTCGCCGAGAAGCTGAGAAGACGCTTCAATTTGGCGGCACTTCTAAAAAGGTTGATACAACGTTCGGGGCATTTGATGGTGAAACAGCAGAAAATTATGTTACATAGTAATGTCGCTGGTCGGATGGTCTGCGTGATATGTATATTAATGTCCAGCTCAGTTGTTACAATGACGCTAAGACCTCTCATTGAACGAACCAAAAGGGTCATTTGGTCCTAAGTGTATTAACAAATCTGCTTGAATCACATGCGCGTTTGGGGACAGAGATGATCATGTCATTTTTAGTGCATCACTTTAGCACCAAGTTTATGGCTACTTCTACGGCAAATCTGTTTCCAGCTTTTGCTGGACAGTTCATGCAACTTAAATTATCGGCTTCTCACGAAGTAATGCAAAAGCGGTACCGTGGACTATTGGCTGGTGGTCATCCTTAAAAATAATTTTTAGATCATCGGCGTAAAAAAAGGAGTTTGTGGCTTGAAGCATTCGCGTGTGCCTTGCGACCAGAAGAGACACGTAGGTGCATGGATGTGATCCCCGCTGCACACATTTATGGGGTCCGTTTCACAAAGTAATGCAACAAGCGATACCGTGGAGGTTAAATGTTGACTGATGGTCAGCCTTATTTTTTAAGGACCTTCAGACGGTCGCGATCAGTTTCTAAAATTGTCGGAACTCTGATTGCTTAGCAACTGCTTGCCTAAACACCAAAATTTCTTACAGTTACTAGAAGTTTTAGAAAATACTGAAATATATATATATTTATATATACAAGAAAGTCTAATAACAACAAAATTATAGGGCCATATTAAAGTAGATGACACGTGGAGAGAAGAACAGAAGACAGGTTCTTCACACTGTAGAAGACAACCAGTTGAACTGGGGCGAAGTATAAAGGGCTGGCATCCTTCTTGTATACTAAATGTTCGTACGACATAGCAGACCAGCATAAGCTATGGGACGTTAAAACAGAATTTGTTTAAAGGAGAGTACAAAGTTTCAAACGTCGTTGGAATAATTAAGACTAGTGAGGCAAAGAGAACATTCTACAATATTCAGAATATAAAACACTTGACACAACTTCAAGCAGCTACAAATGTGGGTAACTGAAATAACTATGACTTAAAGACAACGTGTGTACTACAACTCAATGGCTCTGAAGACGAGATGCCTGAATCTGGGTTAAATTAATACAAGTGGTACGGGAATTAATACGTAGGCTTAAGATGGAGAGCTCTCAATTGTGATGTGAGAACTCCAAGCAAGACGCAATATCATTCTTATACGGCTTTGACGGCCAGATTTCGGGTACACTGACCGTTTCCGTACAGTTTGCCTTCCAAAATGAAATTATACAGAATCTTATTTTTGTCGGTTTGTCGAGAAATCTCGGCTCAAGTGTGAGACAGATCTTATATATTTGAACATTGTAGGCAAGTTATCATAAGTTTCATTTAAAGGGCTTTACTAGGATGACAGGAGAACGACGTTCAGCAGCGGGCTAAAATTTCGTAACGATCGCCGGCGCAGGCCCTTTAGGGCTCAGTTGCATAATTGATTTACAGGAGAAGGAACGTGTTGCAGGCAAGTTATGAAATGAGGTTCCGAATCGATAAAGCAACCAACTTCGCCAAGCCGGCCAGCTTACACAGGAGTTTGGTGATGTAAACTTCAGCAGAAAAGTTGATGTCAATTATGGCCTCAGAAAGCTTTGCCAAGGTCGGTGTTCCTGTAAGGTGTCTGCTACCCACACGGGGGAAAGAATACCGAGTTATGCGAAATGCCATAACTTCAGCGGGTCTCCACCTCAATCCGAACTAGTGTTGTCTGAGAACTCTATTTCCCTTGCTATACATCCGTTGTACTAGTATTTCTCTATGATTTCGTTTTTGAAGGTGAATAAGTCGCTTCTTGGTCGTGCTAGACTACAGGATACTTGGAACCACGCGAGCAATTTTGAGATCACTACTTCTCCCGTGGTCTCAAATGTTGACATGAGTTCACGCAAGTGGGCTTATATGAGACCATGTTCCTTAAATGGGTTCATGTAAACAGCATAGGTTCCTTGCATAGGAATGGGAAAATCATCACATTTATTGTAAGGGCATCGTGTAGGCTTAAATGCTTAAATGCGTGTAGGCTTAGAGCTGATGGAGCCGCGCCTGTCCTTATTCTACGATTTTGTAGACGGTTTGAGAATGTATTTATTACAAGTATGCGTTACAATCCGCAAACGTTCGTTAATTAGATCAGGATACTTGCGAATGCAACCGTTAAGTCTATACTTTAGGGGCCTAAGGGATGTTCTGCCTTTGAAACCCTCTTTTTATTTGACTATATTGTAGTTGACAGCTATGGTCATCAGCGAACTAGTTATTATCAAGTTCCGGATAATTTGTCACATATTTAGATGTGCTGTCGTTTAAATAAATGATTCGGGTACCTCTCAGTGTATTTATTGTTGTTTAAAAAATATATCAGTGAAAAGCACATGCACAAATATAAAATACAATGAAATCAGGATACAAAGCGTGTATAATGAACGTAGCCAAGTGAGGATGTTGTTAAGCTAAGATAGTCAATGACCAAACAGTGGGATAATGTGCGGCACAGTATCTGTTGAATGACTAATCGCATTGCAAGAATGAACAATAATCTCTGACATCCTGGTACGCGGGAGTATCGAATAATTTATGGTGAAGGTCTTAAATGACACAACCAGTCACTACGTTATTACATCATTATATAATATTAGTATATAACATTATATATAAATATATTTATATTAGTAATTAAGATATTCTTATATAACATTATTACTATTTTATTACTACTCCAGTTGAAAAATTCTGCATCAATATCTGTGTTTTTGGTCCTTCAATTTGACAGAATTTCTTTAAAGTTTGGGTTTACTGGGAAGTAGAAGCAGCATTTGCGACAAGAATGTGCCGCGGATAGGTAAACTACTGTATTTCATGGCGTAAGGCAGTGTTCTTAAATATATGTTTGTGATAGGAAATCTTCAAGCCATGCTATTCCACCCATGCCAAAATGAGGTTGTTCCAGATAATTACAAATCTGTGAAGAATCATTTGTGCAATCCTTACAGAAAGCAAACGTAGGGCAGTAGAGACTTATAATTCTTGGGGCTTTTTGATTGTAAATACTACCGTGAGCACTTTTCTGCGGCAAAATGAGCACGAAAAGTCTTATTCATAAGACGACTGGATATAGACATATAAAAACAGAGTCGAGCTCGATGGCTTGGTGCATTCGCGTGCCTCTTGCGCATGGGTTCGGTCCCCGCCGTTGCACATTTTACAGTGCTGTGTACGTTAAATGGTGATTCATGGTCAGCTTTAAGGATATTTTTTCAGAAGCGCGCTTACATATGTCAGATAGACCTACAAAGCCACCAGCGATGCGCCCGTTTTCCCTGAATTTAATGGCAACTGTGTTGGTTTGATTAACGGTTAGCATAAGTTTAATTATGTCCTTGTGTAGTTTGGTGAATATTTATTTTTTCGACTTAAAGCCGGCTGTCAAAAATGGTTGATCGTCCACGTACCGGATCACCGGACCCAGTATATTCGAAGTCCCTAGGTAGGACCGAGGAGGAAAGTGGGTTATTTTCAGCAATGTTGGTTTCTGTGTGGAGGACAAAAGTCCAGTTAGTATATGTTGGAAGTGAAAATGAATGGACTTGTGAATAACCAGTAAGTGTGTACAAATGTACACACTATTAGCATATACTATTGGTGTCTTATTTTTACACACAAACAAGTAAAATATCTCGGACATACTTGTTTCAATAATATTACAAAACTGGATATGAAAATTTATATATATATATATATATATATA